>CAJPEX010000259.1:0-130018 GCA_905338405.1 Notodromas monacha
ATGAGATGATGAAATGAAGGATGACTATTGAAAATGAAGAAAGTCTTTTATTAATATCCATGCACTGTATTGGAGCTCGGTGCCCCTTGCTGAAATGATGTCCAATACTGTACTCCCGTGTCCATGGGAAGGGATGGTTTTTAAGCCATGTACAGTACATACGGATGTAAACATGACTTAAATCGAATATGCCACAGTTTACGTTGATGGCGGCCGCCTTTCCTTCAGCACATGGTCATGTTGTGAAGTAGACAGTTCCACATGATTTTGTTAGTACAATTCTTACTGTAAATTCCATTTAAAAGCGTAATTCAATTCAGTGAAACAAATGGAATTTCTTTCCGCAAGAGTTAAGCATTGCAGATTGCGTTCGCTCTCATTTAGTGTTGGAGGATTGTGTTCGGAGAGAGAGTAATGCATGAGTTCGCGAACGGAGAAAATCTGTTAATTTTGCAAGTTATTCCTCGTATGTTTCAGGAAGATGAGCTACAAAATTGTGAGAAATTGTGGAAGTGTTGTATTTTTCCTTTCGCTTGTGCATAAGATGTAGCGTTCGCGTATTTTTGATGCGGAGTCTCGCATTCGCCGAATGTGTGTTCGACAGTTTATAACATGAGTGTGTGTTACTAAACGGGTTCGATGCGGGGTATGAAACTATCCCGCAATGGCAAAAGTATTGCCATTCGTGAGGTGCATCCTAAGAAGGTTCTCAGGTGCTACAAGCCATGTTCGTCAGGATCAATCTGCATCCTCTCGAGTGGAAACGTGCATGGTAACCTTTAATTTTGCAAAAAATTGCTATCAGTGGGTTTCAGTAATGAAGTTTTGTTGTGACTAGGTGTGTAGCATCTGTGGCGATGATGTTGACTTCGAATCCTATGAGAATGGAGACACGAAGTCAACTCCTTTGAGTGTCGGATGTAAATCCTGCCAGTCGAACACCATGAGCCCATCCTGTTCAGTCTGTCGGGAACGGGTGTTTCCCGAGAGCGAACTCCTTCCATCGGCATGTTCATCGTGCGGAAGGTATTTCAATTTCAATTAAACGGCGGATGTTTCTTGTAATGCTTGAACGATTGCTTTAGTTTCGTACACATGAGATGCGATCCAGACGCCGAACTCGCGTTTGACGATTTCTCTGATGGCATCGTGGTCGATCAGTACGTGTGCAAAGCTTGCAAGACAGTGCGCAGTGATTTCGTGATCTCAGAGTCGAAGGAGGGCGAGGATGCTGAATCAATAGTGGAAACTCCCGGACATTCCTGGTCAACTCCGTCACCATCTTCCCGCGGAGATGATCTGGTTTTCATGGAGTCGCCTTCTGACGACTCAAGAGTGCAGACTCGTAAAGAACCGTCGAAGAAAACAAAATTTGGTCCACCTGTGAAGAAGGACAAGCGGTCTGCGCCTGAAATTCGAGGCATTTTTGGCAAACCGGGCATTTCGTTGGAGGTAAGGAATTTACAAAGACATGGCAAGGATGTGGAAGCTAATTCCATTGTATTTCAAAAAGGGACCTTCTCGACTTGATTTCGTGGAAGACAGGAAGGCAAAAATCATGATGGTATGCTCTGCGAAGGATCGCGCCGCTATATCGTACGATCTTTGTGTGTTGTGTGGCTCCATGGGACAAGGTCAAGAAGGACGTCTACTTCCGTGTGTCCAGTGTGGTCAGGCGTATCATCCCTATTGCCTAGATGTTAAGGTGAGGGGTTTTTTGGTTCAGTAATGGTCGTGATTTTTCCTTTTTTAAATCTTGTTGTGCAAACAAATTATCCCGACATACTTGTATATTATAAGCTGATTTTCTCTGCACAATGTCCTTACAGCTGACGCAAGCAATGCTGAATAATGGATGGCGATGTCCCTCGTGTACATTGTGCGAGAGTTGTGGGGGAAAAGACGGTTTAGAAGACATGGTGTTTTGTGAGGACTGCAGCGTATCCGTGCACAAAGAGTGTATGAAGTTGCAGTCGTGCGATTTGTCGGACATCCTACCCTGGCGGTGTCGTGCTTGCGCGACGTGTGCGAAGTGCGGGAAGCCGGAACCCGGAGAATCGACGCAACCCGGCCGATGGGGAAAAAGTTTCCAGTGTTCATTGTGCTCTTCTGCGATTAAGTGTCGTGTCTGCGATCAGGAATACGTGGAGGGCGACTTGCTCATCCGTTGTTCCGAGTGCGAAAAGTGAGTGTTGCTTTTCTCCTCAGTTTTGAATGTAATGTTCTACCATTAGAAAACCAAACACGTGTATAATTGCGAAGTTCCGAATATATAGATTGAATTTTAAACTCGATGATGAATCAGTTGCGGAATAGATTATTTTATGGTTGGTAGATAGATTATGTTATGTTCATCAGGTCGCTGTACTGCGAGTAAATATAAGAAGGAAGACTTTTCGACTAGTTTTTCTTGAAACAGCATTTACGTCATTGATTCATTGTGCAGTTGCTGACTGATCAGGTAAAAGCATGTGTATCGTCGATGAAACTACTGTAGTTCAAGTTGAAATACTGTTTCGGCTTAAAGAGAAGGATTCCTTGCTCCATTTTACTGGCTACTTAGAATGTGATACTCGGTATTCCTTTTTTTTTCAATAAGTTCTAAATAGACTAAAGTAAGGTCACTCTACGTGTTAATTGTTTTGTTTGAAGGTGGCTTCATGGCCAGTGCGACCAGGTACAAAACGAAGAAGAAGCAAATGTATGTTTGCGTCTTGGCTATGCGTGTCTTCGGTGCCGTCCAGTGGCTGAACAGCCGCCTCACCTCAAAACAACCAGCACGCAAGCGAAGGAAGAATCCGGCGCTTCCCAGTTACCGCTGCCTGTCGTACGCTTCCGCCGAGATCTCCATGGGAACATTTCTGACTTCACCTCGTCAAGTTCTATGATCAACCCGTCAGGCTCGCGAAATATTGTGGACGGAGTTTGCCTCTCCGATATAGGTGCCAAGACCATAAAAGAGCTCATGAAGACTCATTCGGATTTCGGGCGCATTAAACGAAATTTTCGGAAGCGTAATGGCGGCGATGGTAAGTATTTTCTTCAAATTACTCGTATTACTCTTGTACAACGCGTTTGTATTAATGTCGCGTATCCCATTATTACAAAAATAAAACTGCAAAGTAATTTTTTGGAAATCCATCATTGTGCCTGAGTATGCAGCATATTTTGATTGTGTCCGGCAAAATTGTTGGGAAGAGCAGGTGCGCGTGTCATGCAAGTTGCTACGATATTGTGCTTGAAAATGGTGACAATTTCGCAATTTTGATTACCTAGATTTTTTATCGCCCTTTTCCATTCTTTATGTTTTTGAATCTTATTTCAATCATCATTGTGAAATCTTGAAAATGTGTTTTTCACGTTTTCACGCGGAGCAGCTCGCCATCCATAGTAGTGTCGAGTGTGATGTTAATTTTATCGACTACGTTTAATTTCTAGCTGACGCTGCATCCAAGGAACTGAGAAGTACGGAAACACCTTTAGATGGCGTCCCTGTTAAACGAGGGATGAGCGAAGCGGCGTTACTGAGAAAACAGAAGGCTATTCAGCGTTGTGGTATGTAACATTTTAGTCGACTTTCCAACATTTGGAATTAAATTATCACGATATGCCTCATTGAATTTAAATTTTTGTTTTTTTATAACAGGCATCGGTGGATTCTCTGTGAAAATCGTAAAAACGAGGATTCCGTCGCGGTCAGAGCCGTCTAAAGAGTCCAAGAAGCCCAGGAAACGTAAAGCCAAAAGCAAGATTCTTGAGTATATTCCCCCCATGATACAAGATGCGTTCTTTGGGAAGCATCTTTTGACAGCGGGAAGGATTTCTCCGGTTTGCGATGAAAATCCACTTCCTGAAGACAATCTTCTTTGGACAGCCTCTGCCGATGCCGTCCTCCCTCTCTCTCAGGTTTGTACTGCATTCTTTCTGTCGCCGTTGAGTGAATGGAGAATATCGACAGATTCGTTTTTCTAATTTAAGTGTACTTGAGTCTTCATGATCTGTAAGTCTTCATTTGTCGTTTTAAAATCCATGCAACATTTCCATTCAAGGTGAGAAACTATCTCGGTGAATTTGTTGATGGTTAGGCGAAAATGGGCCTACCGCCCAAGGCTACTGAGACTAATAGAAGCATTTTTTCCTATTTTATTTTGCATTAAGCTTATAGAAATTCAGGAAGAGGCCATTCATTCTTTCTTCGGTTTGACCTAGATCCATAGAACGGTTCATCAGTCTTTTTCTACTTTTTACTGATTACCGATTTTTCCACCGTGTTGAGAAGTTTTTCATAGTCCAATTGAACTTCTGTTGATGTGACATACGGCTTCTGAATTCTGATTTTTTCGTTTTTTTTTTTCGTTCCAGGATGAACTGCACCTGATATTCAGCATGCAACAGAATCGAGTGAATCGAAAACGTGATGAGAAGGAGCACAAAATGAACGGGCAAAGAAAGCGTCGAGTTTGCCGAGTGCAGCGCCTGAAAGCTGGAGAAAAGCGACGGAAAGTACAAAAAGAATCTGAGGTGGATATTGTAGAGCCAGTAGAATCAAAGTCAGATGCAGACGATCCAGAGGAGGAGGAGGAGCCCACCGACGCCTGGCAGGACGTTCTGCTCAACCCTGATATTTTCAACGATGTGATGGTCGACTCTTTACTGGAAGCTGAAATCGAGGGTATGAATTTTATACGCATTGCTTTTTGAAGTTATCTTCGTTTTTCAAAGATGAGAATGTGTTTATTACAAATATATGTTTCTCGATCGTATTATCGTTTGAAATTACTTGTTTTTTTATTTTTTCGAATCGTCAACGATATGTAACGAATCCACAATGTCAGATGGTCATTTGGGTTTCGATGAAGATCTGCCGATTGAGAAGGACGAAACCTGTGGAAAACTTGACGAAAGTGGCCTTGGTTCAAGTTCCGTTGCGGATTCCGGGATTTCGGAAAGCGGCCCCGACTCCACACCTCACACGACTCACGCAAAAGATGACTTGGCTGATTTCTTGCTTCATGAGAGCTTCGACGAAAGTGAGTCTTGTCATGAGTTTCTGTTTTGATTTTAAATATTCAGCAGTGTCAACGCGTGGAAAGTATTGCTTTTAAGGAAAAATGCCTTTTTTCCATGCCAATTGCGAGGGTGGCGTTTATTACTGTATTTGTGAGTTCACGTCTTTGAACCGAATTTCGCCTTCTTTTCAGCTGATTTTCCTGCTATGGATGCAAAAGACTTGGAAACAGTGTTCAGTGTTGCGGCAGGCCACCAGGAGTCTGAATCTGTTGGAACTGGGGACCAAGAGTGTTGTTTAGTGAACGATGAACACGTGATGCCTTTGCCGCAAACGATAGGGCCCGTCATTCAGCAAGTCTATGATCCTGTTCAGATGCCTGTGCTTGCATCTGTTCCATCCTCTGACGCGTAAGTCGAATTCACGACCGAATTTTTTGAAATTTGCGAGAAAAACAAATTCGGAAGGTAATCATGGCGTTCCTCGTGCTTGACACATTTCGAATTTTCCTCTTTCCAAGTAATGATTATAGTGTATTAAAATATATTGATGTGTTGCAGAAAATCATTTGAAGGAACATCTTTTGCGTATTTTTATATTTCGCGGTCCGTTTGGTGTTCTTGTATGATACATAGGTTGATAATTAAATCGCTTCCTCAGGTGTTATTACGGAAATAGTAACGAATCGCTACACGTGTCCGACGCACCATTATCTATGGATTCGTCACATGAGGAACCACCAGGATTCATGATCAAATCTGAACCCGAGGATGTTTTCAGCGGAAGTGAGGGATGCAAGAAAGAGCCGAGACCCGCATCGAGAAGTCTTTCGAAGTGGGAAACAGAGGAGACTTTGGGAGACAAAGCTACAATCGCCCCGGTGCTGTTTGCAAACACGTGTCGTCCGGATTTCTTGGAATTGTATCCCGGTAAATCATTTTCATATTTTCTTCCTTCCCTTTTGTTTTCCGGACTTTCGTATTTACTCGAGTTCTTTGCGTCCTCAAGTTAGACTCGCACCTTGATTTTTTGGCCCAAAATTCGAAAAAAAAGAAATAAAATGATTAGTAATCAGAAAACTTCTGCAATAATTGAATGAAAAAAATTTAAAAATTTTATAGTGTTCTATAATAAAATGTGAGTATTTAAAGCGAAATTTTGTGTCTACAGCATGGTCAGATCGTCAAAGACAAATTGGGAAAGCATGGCGAGCACTGTCCTGCGAAGAACGACAAGATTTCGTGAAGCGAGCACGCGATAATCGAGCTGCATTGAAGCTATCAAAACCGGCGTCATCTTCGACGCCGACGGCCCCTGTTTCGATGCCTTGTTGGACTCCTGCATCTCAGCCAGCTCTGCAATCCATGCCGCAGACTGTTCCACAAATGAGCTACATGGCATCCCAAGATTACGGAGAATACGATCAAACCTTGGACATCATGATGTCGAAACAGAAACAGTTGCGGGATTTCCTGCAAAACCAGCAAATGGAGCAATATGGACAGGATTGGTGTAGTGGGATGCAAAGTGAGTTGATTTTTTATTTGGAAGTTCCATTTTCATGTATATTTGAATTCATGAATTGTTTTCGTTTACTTGAAAATATGGCCTCGTCAATAAATAAGCTCTCCGAAGATACCCAAATTTATTTTAGTCCAGGTGCTGCTGATGAAGATTAAATCTTCAAGTGATCAAGAAAATTATTTGTGTTCGTTGAATTTTATCGTTGTAAGCTAGTAAAAATGTTTTGCTGGAATGTTGATATATTTTTTTTCAATCCTGACATGTTCAATGGATTGAACCATCTACGAAGGATGACTCGGAAATATTTGGCCGAATTTTAAAACGGCAAATCTACACTACTGTATATTGGATGAAGCCGGATTTGGTCTCTAATGAAAGTTCAATATATCACCGTTCGTAGATTTTGCAGTTTAATTGTATAATTATACCGAGTGTTTGAACTTATATTATCCGGACTTTGATTTTTGTGTTGAAATGTTGATGCATTGAGAGAAAACAATGCTGCTCATAGCCTTGTTATCCAACAATATTTGATTTATTGTTGACTCATAATCCTCCTTAACTTCCATTATTTGTGGGGAAAGACGGTGGCATTATGTCATACCATCCTTTGACGTTTGTTCATGTTTTTAATGAGAATATCGTCTTAAAATTCGTTTATCCTGACAAAGGCATCTGGTGATCGGTCCCGACAATCGAATTCGTATTGTATTTCTATACATTCAGTTCTTTGTGAACAAATGGAGCTTAATTTATTAATTTTTTGTGAGAAAATGCGACGAGTTTTGCTTTTGTTGGGAGACAGTAATTAGAAAAAAAAATCAGACTGAGTACCCAGATTCCTTCTGATCCTTCCAGGTGGAAATCCGGAAAAGCAAGGTGCCTTCCGCTCCCCAGCTCCTCTTCATCCTCCGCCAGCACCTACCCCCCTTCCTCCGCCTTACCCGCAAAACACGGGAATAAGGGACCATTCGGAATACGGGTCACTGACGCCCACCAGGGCCGAAGTACACAAGCAACCTCTTCTCCTAGAAGATCTTTTGGAACAGGAGAAAAAGGAGCAATGTCGTTTCGCACCGCAACCCTCGCCGCAACAGCAACAAGGCGTTGTGAATCATCAACAATCGTTCACTGATGTGCCAGTTGCGGCCACTCGAGGTGAATATATGCATGAGACGTACCGTACTTTAAGGGGCCAAATGATGGGTGAAGGATTTCTTGGTCCGTTGGGTGGGCGGAATGCATCGTTCTTTGTGACCACTCACCTATGCACCTCGAACGAAAGTTGAAGTTTGCATGTTCATAGAAAATGACGCGTCACCTCGTTTTATATCAGTTTTAATCATGAATGGTTTGAGGAAAACTCCTTTTTCAATTCAAATTTACAGTACGGAAGTTGATTCGATTGTAAAGATTCTGTAATTTGTCTGTTCAATTTACTCGTGTGGAAAAACTTGATGTATAAAATATTCTGTGAGAAGTTAGTCACTGATGCAAAGTTGATTTAAAATTCACATTAATCAATATGTATGTTTTGGTATTCATGTGAAGAGCTCGCAATTGAGATATTTTGGTATTGGGAATTGTTCAATTAAAGTTTTAATTTTGTAAACTTCGCTATTTATGAGCGTAAGTCTAAAATTGGCGATTTTTGTACAGATTCACCCACCAATGTAAGGTTTATTTGAATTTTGGATTCTGTCTACCGTATTACACATGAACGAGAGCTTATCGTTGTTGTTTTGGCGAAGCCTTGCTTTCAATGTTAGTTTTTTCTGCAAATTTTTGTGGAGTCCTTTTTTTTGTGTTGAGAAAGTTTTAATAACGAGGTGACTAATCGCACATTTCGACATTGAGTGGGTTTACCTTAGCTAACGGTATTGTCTTGTGCAGAAAATTTAGCTAATAAGTTGGATTTGTTGTGGACTGAAGGCGGTTATAGAGCATCGGACGTCGGCTGGGGTTGGAATGGCGGCCCGTGTCATTATTACCCGCGGCCGCCGACTTATTATCCTAGTTACCCGGCTCCGTATTCGTACCGAAGCCGGTTCAAGCCGCCATACTACAATGAGGTGCCGTACGGGCAAGAAACTGTTGATGGTACGTCTCCTTGATCGGTGCTTCGGAACTTTCCTTTCGGAGGGATTTTCAGAGAGCTTTTGTTTCTGTAAAATTATAATCGGTGTCGAACGGCAGTTTTTGTTTTTTTGTTTTGTTTCAATTTGGGTTGGATTAGGGGAGTGTAGTTCGGCTATTTCTGTTCTTATTTGCAACTCAAGAGGTTTGTTTATGTCGGTTTTGAGTCGATTAAATTTTGAATGTTACATTCTAAAAAATTCGCGTTGACAAATGGTCCATGTGTAGCATGATTATTGTCGATATTCGTTATTTTTTCCAAGTAATATTTGGTTTACCATTTATTAGATATTTCATGCTGCAAACGAAGGATCTTTTACTTTAATTCGATTTTATGCTTCAAGCGGAATTCATTATCTCTGAAGGAGGTTTGGGCAAGAAGAAATCGTGACAGGCTTTCTTGTAATCGTCACTGAATGCGCATGGTTTTTTCCTCACTTGCATGTCTATTTCCGCATGTTGAGTGTACAAATATGTGTTCCTATTTTCGAATGAATAATTTGTCGCTGCTTTGCGAGGCACTCGCATAAAATTTTCTGAATTCCTTTTTACGAAAAGCTACGTCTGGAAGAGGAAATTCTGCAAAAGAAGTCGTTACTCCTCCTGCGCCGCCGACACCTTGTGCCGTGTCTCCGATGCCGCCACCGTCACCTCCTCCGAAAGTCGTTTCATCAGAGGAAGATCGTCGAAAACAGTTCCAGTACGAACAGTGGCTGACGCAAAATGCCCGCATTTTGAGTATGCGGCAAACGCATTATCAAACTGAGGTTGAAAGATTCAGAAAGGTGAAATATTTTATTCTATCAAACTGAGGTTGAAACACTTTTGTGTTTCGTATACGAGTTTACAGGCAAATTTAGATTTAAGTTCTGTTTTGTTCCCATAGCTGCTGTACTTGAAAAGTCGATTCTGCATTTTTTGAAGGGCAGGAAAGGTAAACAAATATTTCCATCAAGATTTTTGCATCATCTTTGCGGCTGGATGTTAATGTTTGGATGAATGGTAATGATGACTCATGGGACTGTAATTGCTCGAAACATTTCATTACATTCTATCGCTTATTAGGGTGTATTTTCGAAATCATAAGTCAAATTCGTTTATCCTAAAATTCTGTTCACCCTCGACGTAATTTCAATTTTAGGTGAGAAGAACGCTACTTACCCGACAGCGACAATTGAGAAAAACCAGCATGGAGTTGAACCCTCAAGACAGCGCCACTCTCGAAAAAATTTCAACTGAGCAATCGGACATTCAAAGGCAATTGGAGCAGTGCAGGAAAATGATGAAACAACATTCGGGTCTAATGAATGTGAGTTCTGAAATGTATTTTCATCTCCACGTTTCGACAGGGGAAATTGATTCCACGTGGACAAAACTTGGACATCATCCTTGACCGTTGCCTCGATTTCCCCCATTTCCCCCCACAATATTGAAAACGCAACGAGGAAATGCAAATATTTTAAATTGCATTAGTTTGAACGTCTTTTCGGTCAAAGGAAGAATGCGACCATGAATTGTTATCTATTCCCTCGCAGTGGTTTCAAATTACTCGCAGCTTTTTCTGTTTCTTTCAATCATTTTATACCTTCATTTTCATCAAATTCTTTTCTCAAGACGAGAATGAAATTCACATTTCTTACATTATGTCGTGCGTAATCCAATATTTTTTTCGGATGAAGGATTATTCAGCGAAGTATGGACCTTTGGCACCTCCGCCGCCAGTACAAGAGCAGGCGTCCCCAGTGTCACGCAACGCGCCGGTTGGCCCGGTTGAATGCTACCAGACGGACCAGCGCTACCAGCACGCCATAACACCGGGCTACATGGCGGCATCTCCGATGCAGTCGCCCATGACGCCGTCACCTGGTTCGTACCATCATCCGTACCCGAGTCCACAACAGGCGTCAGTTCCCCCTATGGTTTCCCCCGGGATCCCGTACTTGAACGATGATTCGGCCGCGAGTATCAGTGGATACCAACCACAAGGACAGACATGTGTTCCTCCTCACTCGAGTCCAGGCTTTCAGGGTATGCATCACCACGGGGGTAACGTTGTTGGTGGTGTTGGAGTGGGGCAAGGATACGGTTATGCTGTGCATCACTCTTCGAGTCAGATGAACTGCCGAGTTCCTGGTCAAGGTAAGCCTACTGTTCCTTATGAACCCTTCGAGAAGAAAGCCTCATTTATTTATTTTTCTTACAAAAAGGAAGTCAGTTGGTTTAGGTAATGTTTCAAAGATTTCATTCTTGATTAGAAAATGGACATCTTAAGCAATCTTAACTATTAACGATATGTAAAACCGATTCTTGGAACCGGAATCAAGTAAAGCTCATGTGAATTGATTTGTTGAAGAAAACGAGTTGAAGCTCGATCTGAAATACATTACGGCACAGAAGTCAAGAAGGATTTTTTTTTCGGAAAAAATGGACAAATAACTCCTGTAGATTGAAAGTGTGAATTTCATGATACGGTCTGACTTGATACAAGACGTATTCTTTTATTTTCGAAATTGTGACGCTGGAAGGAATTGAAGTTTCAGCACCTTCGGGTGCCCAATTGTATGTTTCTGCTCACAAAATTGTACGCCATTCCTCCAGGGAACATGATGATACAGAACCAGTCTGCGCAGTATCAACAAATGCCTTCGAGTAACGGTGCTTACAGCATTTCCATGGATCATCACGCGATGCAATATCAACAGCGTCCTGTTCCTCAACAAATGTACAGTTACGATCAACTGACATCACCGGAGCATCAGCAGGAACAGCACCACAATGCCTATCATAATCCTGGACAAACGTCTTGCGCTGCACAGTATCATCAGACTACTGATGCTGGGCATGTTCAACCACCAACACCCTCCTCAGCTACCCCTACACCTTCAAGCAGCAGTCACGGCGGCGGAAATCCCAACCATCCTTTCCTGCCGCTATCGAGTGAAGGAAAGTGCAAGTTGGGTTTACGCGGAGGAAATCCGTTGACTGGTTCGCAAGCACCTAAACCCTTTATGTTTCCGTGGTTGAATTTCGGAGGGAGATTCAAACTCGGTTTGCGCGGCGGGAACCCATTTAGTCCGGGAGTTTTGCCGTGTGTTCCATCTTCGGCAAGTGCGGCGTCCACGACTTCTTCATCGCCGAGCACGTCGATGCCTGCGGACTCGTCTGAAAGCGTTGCAGCCTCTCTGGGTGCTGTGTTTGAAGAAGAAGACGATGCATCAAGAGAGGATGCCAGTTACCAAGGAGGTATGGAGGAGAATCCAGATTCAATGTCTCAAGCGCCGGACTCATGTTCTGTGAGTGCCGTTGAGAGTGAAGATCAAACAGTACACAGTACTGAGTGCGAAATGATGGAAGAGTTTGGTTCGAATCCAGTGGAAGAAATTGTGGACGATTATTCCTCTGATCCAGTAGAAGAAATCGTTGATGAGTACTTGACGCATCCTGTTGAAGAAGTCGTTGAGTCAGGTATGCACATATAATGAATGAAACTCATCGTGGAGCGACGAATTCAGTCTAGGTGTTTTTTTTTTTTTAGATCCGCAGCCTGAAGAGCCGGATATAAGCCTTCCGGATATTCCCGCAGCTAATGCGCCAGACGTGCTCAACGTGATCGATGATCATTTCGAACAAGTCGCTGAAGAATCTATTGTTGCTTCATTAGAAGACGATATCACCGAAGCTCAAGAAAGTTCACCAAATGCTGGGTCATCTCTGCCGATAGAAAAAGCAAGTGCATCGGAGGCAGTTCAGGAAGAAGATTATCACCTTCAGGAAGCTTACGAATTTGAGTTGGCTGAAGAGGAAGAAACAGGATCGTACCCCGAGGAGGTTAGTTTTTGTATTTTGTTCATGTACATTATTGAGCATTCTTTGCGGAAAAATTTCTTCTCTACTGACGAAGAGGAGTACTGTACAGTATTTATTTCTTCTCACGTTTCACTTGACGTCTCGGTCTCCGCTTTTTTTTCATCATAGCTGCGTAATGTTGCCGGATTTTTCTTGTGGTCGTTAGGGCCAAGTTAGGTTTGGATATTCTGATTGAGATACATTAGATTAGTTGCGTCCTGTTTGTTTAAGATGAGAAATCAGGTTTAAGATGAGAATTCAGTACTGTAGATAAGGTTATGTTTAGGCAGATCAGTGGTTCAAACGATTCATGCTAAATGCTCCTGGGCGTTGAATTTCCGAGAACCAAAATTTAAAAGGCAACACTTTTAATATTTATTTTCCAGAAATCTCACGCGGACGCATCATCGCAAAAAATCCAGCATGAAAATCAGAAGACCGCTGACCAAGGGTGCCGAATGGAATTGGACGGCTTTGAGATTCATGCCCCGACCGTTCACGAAGCCGCCATGCTAAGCGATGAGGCTAACGCCGAAATATTTTCTTCGTCGTTTTCTTCCATGAAGCAGACATCATACAATGCTCTCGTTGAATCACGGGAACGGCCGATCGGAAATATGTTGTTCGACGTTCTGCAACGCCCGATGAACGAACAGAAACGATCAGAGGACTCGCCGAACTTACCGCAACTGATGAAAGCGCTTACTGGGAAACGTGAAGTAAAGAAGGACCGTCGACAAAGCGGGAGTCAGTTGGCAGCGATGCTGGAAGGTGTCGGGGAAGGGAAATCCGAGATGGACAGTTTCGGAGGTTTGATGAAACCCCCAGCAATTATTTCTGCAAATGAACAACAAGCCTCTGTTTCTGCCGTGTCTGCAGCAGTCTCTAACTCTGCGCCGTTATCCACACCGCTTGTGACATCCGTAGCCCCGTTGCCGGTAAAAAGCCCGGATTTCCAGAACGTGTTGTTGAAGCAGTTATTGCAGAGTACGTCACCAACTCCTGCTGCTAGTGGAGACCCTGCGTCGTCAGTTGCAGGTGCTGTTGTGTCGACCTCCGTTGCTGGCACTGGTGGAGGAGTGGCGAAAACGTTTCTCGTGCCACAAGTGGTGACGCAAACTGCGTCAGTGACGGCAACAGCAGCACAAAGTGGACCGTCGGTGGCATCAGCCATAACGTCGTCTACTGGCCCAAGCACATCGTCGGTTGCGTGTGCTGCGTTGTCGTCACAACTATCACCTATCGCGTTTCAAGTGAGTGCTTCGTTGTAATTCACGAAGAATTGGATTTTTTTGAAGGTGGTGGATTGGAAAAATTGTTCGAGAATTCAACGTAAACGTTACTCGTCGACAAAAATTCAAGCGTCATTAATGTACAGTGCGAATCCGGTTTCCGCTTGAAGTCGTAAAAGGAAATGATATCACCTCGACGATTAACAAATATTTATTCAATTATTGAGAAGAGATTCAGCATATTAGGACATCACTGCAAAAAATCCATTAAACTCGGACCATGCTTGGAAAAAAAAAATCTTCGTGATAACTCGAAAGATGGAAGTACGAAAATGAAATGCCCGTTTTTACTAGTTTACCGCGGGCATCATTTTTCAAGAATTTTAGCGAGGAAATTATATGATACGTTCAAGTGCGGTTGAGGTATTTTTTTCTGATTTCAATTTCCGGGATTTTCAAAATTATTTTCATGATGAGAATGTACCGGATGATTGTTCCGCTTGATTTGATGATTTTAAAGCACTATACAGTAGTTTTCCGTTAAACAACTTGTTAAATTGCATCGAAACCGAAGATCCCGCGTATTATCCGACAGTGATTCGAGCATGAGAACTTCTTGTTTTTAGTTTTGTTCAACTTCGGAAATTTCTCTCATTGTGTAAAAATTCTTGTATGAAATGACGAACTCTATTTTAGGTTCCCAGAGTTATGTCGAGTGCAGGATCAACAGCACACAAACTTCTCGGACAGCAATTCCATCCTGTTCCATCATCGGTAGACACAACCTCAGTGACAGCGTCAATTAATCAGCCGATTGTTAGCACCGGAGCTCCTCCAGAAAAACCGCCTTCATCTGAGCATCCACAATTGGATTTCCCTGTTGAGCTGCCGGAGACATTGGCCGCCATTAAAGTAGAAACGCATTTGTTGCCAGTGACGACTATGTCGGAACAGGCGGCTTTGCTAGAAGCCGAACGTATTTTGAAAATGGCTGGAATCAAAGAAGCTGATCCTATCATAAAAGTTGAGCCGGAATCGAGTTCTTGCTCAGTCGGAAGCAGGAGTTCTGTGCCGGTGTCTCCAGTACCAGGTAAAGGATTATTTAGTGGAAGTTTGGGTCATTTTTCTGTACATTTCGTAAATTTTTTAAATTTATCGGGTCTAAAATCGGAAGAGCGAGGAAATATTTTTTGCGCCGTTTTCGATTTCTGCCGTTCTAACGAGTTGTGCATCCCCGAAATAAGAATGCACGTGTAGCGTTTAAAAAAAAACTTTTTATTTTGTGTCTACGTTGATCCTGTTTTAGAATTTCGTTGAGAAGGAATTTTTTAAACTTCTTAGGTTCTTGGTTGGGCGTGGATACTCCCAAACCGACTTTGAACACAGACGCAGTGAAGGTGGAATTTGGAACTACCTCATTAATGGACGACATTGTGAATGGATCAGAAGCAGGATCATTGAAACCAAGCCCTGATGAAATGAGGGGAAATCCTTTGACCGAAGCAGGTAATTATCGTGAAGTTGATTGAACTTGCTATTTTTGGCCTTTTTTACGTTCTCTGATTTTAATTAAAATCTCTTACGAAATTTTTATGCCGGAAGTACTCGAGTTTCATCTAAGGTTTTACTCTTGCAAAGTTTCTTGCAGACATCTTCATTTGCTGGATTGAGAACATCATAGGGGTGGCCAAAAATGAAAGTTTTGAGTGCTGAAACATATTTCTTGTTCCTGAGCTCTAAAACGAATCTTATTAAAAATGTGAGGCAAACGTGAGCCTTTTGACGGGATACTTCTAAGAAACAAATTCAGCGGCACAACCTGTTGACTCAGTGCGTCTGTTTGTTAGTATAAATTTTACTTCGAGCGTGCAACCCTGTCGAAATGGACGGTAGAACAGTGATGTCCGACATCGTAGCAATTCTCATTCGCGCTTTTTCGAGCCTTGATTGTGGAAAACTTCGTTAGCTCAGCTTGTCCAAGATTCAGTCAGCGGCGCGTTTACTTGCATCGTCAATGTGTTGATTCTGGCGCGTATTGGATAAATGTTTAATGTTGAGAGCCACGATTTAGAAAGACCTCATCTGAATATCGCCGCTGCTAGAAATACTCCGCGATATTCAAATAAACTAATAAAGTGTAGTTTTTTGTGTTGTTCTGTTTTTTAATGTAATGTTTCTTGTAAAAAAAAAATAGTTGAAATTTTGAATCTTTATGAAATGTTTCTTGCCGAATATCAATTTATTAACACACCAGGTTGTATGCAATGCTGTATTATAAATTGTCTTAAAGTGTAGTGACAGTAAAGTGTGTGTTAAAGTGACATGTGTTTTCAAACTTTGCGTTTCAAACCCTGTAAAATTTTGAAAAATTCCAGAACTCAAGAAGCAGAAGGATTTGGAAGCCCGAAGAGCAAAGCGTCGACTCTACCAGAAGAAGCGCCGGATGATGGAGAATGAGCGGAAGGCGGCCCTTAAAGCAGCTGCCGAAAATGGCACGGTTTCTCCACAGATCCCTCTGACTTCTCCATCGTCTGATTCTGGATCCCGACCTGGACCGCAGAAAGGCGTTAAACGAGCTGCAAATTCGTCAAATGGGATGATGAATCACGCTGCACCTGTTGCGGTGCCACCAGGGTTCATTGGCGGCAGAGCCACACCAGTCACTACAGGCGCTCCGAATGTTGCAGTTGGTACCATTTCTCCCTCTGGCGCCCCTGCGAAGAAGAAATCACGCAAGGTTGGTGGAGACGCGATAATTTCTTTTGTTCAAGATACCTGAACAGAAGTCCCTTCGAATTGTATTCAGTAAACCTCTGAAATTTGCCTTCAATCTCGATTTAAATACCTCTTGTGTTTTTCAGAAGTGTTGGCACATGATATAATGTTCAAGTGAAGCATTTTTTCAAGCATTGCTAATTTTTTAATTTTGTGTGTGAAATTTTCTATTATAGCAAAGTGCAAAGGTCGAAGAAGTGGACTACGAAGGATTCATCGACAGCCTAATGCAAAAGTTACGATCAATGCCACCTCCAAGTTTAGGAGAACCGCCGATTCCTGCTGATGTTTCCGAACCAGCTTTGCCACCCGTAGAAGAACCAAAAGTGCAAGAGCCTAGCAAAAAATCGGGACAAATGTTGTCCAACCGCGGGGTAAAGTATTGTTTCCCTTCGATGCAAGTCGTTTTGTCACGTGTGCAAATGTAATTGAACATGTGTGTTATACAGGAGAGATTCGATTGGTTGTCGACTTCTGGAAGGCTGATTGGCGAATTCGGGAACGCCGTGCATCCCGCAAAAGGAGACTATTACAATTTGCGAGGAAGTTATGAGAAGGAAATGATGAAGGATGCTCACGTTGAAGGTGGATTGAAGTATTACTCTCTGGAATTCGGACCCAAAGATTACCATCACGGTTAGCTATCATTGAATAAATTTTGATTTTGTTCAGCATTCTGATACCCGAACATTTTTTAATAGATGGAAGTTTGAAGCTGGAGGTCTTATTGAAGACGCGTCTTGCAAGTCTGGAGAATGCACGCAGTACGCCGCAGATCATCGCAAAAAACAACTCTGGCATGTTTTCACCCACCAGTGGTCTTACGTCTCGGCAACGTAATCCAGACAGTCCGGAAAGTTACATTTCGTCTTCTTCACCCGAGTGCATTCTCGAGGACGAGCCGATAAAGTTTTACTCTGGCCTATGGAACTCATCTGATGAATCAGAGCAAGACGAAGAACCAAAAGAAGGCGCTGAAGAAAATTCCGGAATGGCACCAGCGCGGAAACGTCGCCGGCGTCGTTTTGCCACAGACGGTGGATCACCAGTTGTCCAAATAGTTACCCCTATCCCGTTGAGACCAGATGACGCTGACTTTCCGGTTTCCATGACGCCGCCGCGGACGTTGTCGCCGGATGACAAAGAGAATCTCAAGATGGGCGACGGGAAAATGACAGTAGTGGCATTGACTGGGCCTACAGCAACGACACCCACAACTGGGACAGCTATGTCTCCGCAGTTGCCGTTAAGAGAGGCGAATATCGCGGTGACGCTGACGTTGTCTGGCGACCGCATCAAGGACGTGGCGGCCGTCATCGGGAAACTGTCTTCCATTTTGGGGATTCCGACTCCGGCGACGTTTGAGATAGATGAGGTGATGGATGACAACTCTCTGTCGAACAGAGTCACGAGTGGAGCGAGTACGCCGATGGAACTGGGTGACAGCGGAAAAGATGGTGAGAAAAGTTGCCTGCTAAATGGAATCAATGCTTTTGCAGTAATAGTTTGGAACAAGGTGCACTCTAGCGGAAGAACCTCTCGAAGTCGAACTTCAAGGGTTCGGAGAACAAGTTTGAGTTAAGAAGGTTTCGAGTTTAGGGACACGGGCATTTTTTGTTGGAGGAAAGGAAGAAGAGATTTACAGAAAATTGTAATTAGTGATGTTCTAGGCCTTAAATTGCTTCTTAAATGAGTTGACAGGATGCTAAACTTAGAGGCAGGGGTGCATTTGCTCAATTAGTCTTTAACTTCCTTTGAAAACAGATCAAGTTGTTTATTTATTGCCTTTTTCTTTCCTGTGTCAAGAAAGTAATAGCGAATAAGCCGCCGGAAAATTCGAGTGATGGGGGTTTGATGGAGAATGCTGTTGACTTAGGGAGGTTTTTCAATGCATCAATGCACCTTTTCTTGGGAATTCAGATGGGGACTTGAAAAAAAATTGAAGAGAAAATTGGAATCGGCAAGCTTTTGAAGAATAGACTGGGATGAAGTAAATCGATTCTTTTCATTATTTCCTTTTGTTTTATGCGGGAAGTGGGAAATCGAACGATTCCCTTCTATTTATGAAATTTATAATCTTTTAAGCCGGGGCAAGGGCCACTTGAAAAAAAAATTCATTATTTGTCGTCGAAGAAAAAGGGTGACGATGAGCCATTAGAAATCCGGTTTTGAAATAGGGTAGTTTTTATCGATTGAATTTGACTAATCAGAACCAGAAGGAATGGTTTATTACTTCCTTAAAGGGACGTTTTTGCAGGGTAGAATTTTCTGATTCTGAGATCCGATACATGAAAGAAAATCATTCTCAGATTTTTTTGCTTTCCGATCAGTATCCGACTCTATATCCTTGTCATCGCTGATGAAGCAAGCGTCGTCATGTTCATCAGCATCGTCAGGCTCTTTGGATAACGATCGTTACTGCAAACATTGCGATGTGTTGATCGGTATTGGCACAAACGAGGTTCGAAAATCTGCGAAAGACTTTGGCCTGAACTGTGGTACGGATGAAGAAATGCGTGAAGAGTTCGTCTTCTGCTCGACCAACTGCTACATGCAATTTGCGCTTATCAAACGTGTACCTGGCAACTTGACAGAGAAGGTTTGTCGAATTTTCTAATGCGTTCAATATAATAATATATGTTTTTGCATACTTGAAGTTTGTGGACAAAATTTTCTTTATGTTGAATAAATTTTCCTTAGTTTTCTTTTACTTCAATCGTTTTGCATTTTAAAAAATGTTTGCAGGGACTGGAATTAAAAATGGAGCCTAAAGACGACGACGACGAAGACTTGAAGCGAGAAATCGAAGTCCTAGGCCTGGGTGGAGTAGGAAAGCCTAAGATCAAAATGGAAGCTTGCGAAAAGCCAGATACCGATATTTTCCACTCGACACTGTTGAGCACGGTTCGACAGGGAATTTACATGCCGGAGGATATGGACATCGACGACATGCCGGAATCTCCTCCCTTGGCTCCCTCTATCCGTCTGCGAGTCGGCCCAAATTGTGTTCGTTCGTTTTTAGTCGGTATGCCAGCTACTGTACCCAAAGAACTACGAGATCGGCTTGAGTGGCTAAAAGATCCTCGTCCAACGCCAAGTCCGGAAAGCGCTGTCGAAGAAGAAGAGTCCTCGTCGTCATCGGAGGACGAGTCCAGCGAGGAAGAATCTAGTGAAGAAGAGACGACGGTTGGACGAGGGTCAAAAGGAGACGGAAAGGGTAAAGGGGATAAACGCGTGGGTTCGGCTGCAACTGGAGGAATAGAGTCAGAAGAGGAAACTGGACGATTGAGCACACCGAGAGACAAAAACTGGAAGGGAATTGCGTACAAATACTTCGATTTTGAAGAAGTTCCGGTGTCGAAGAAGAACAGACCGCCTACTGAAAATGAGCTTACGGATGTAAGTTGTCAACCCCTATTAGGTCCGGGATTGTTTAGTAAATGTAGTATCATTTCGCATATTTTTTCGCTAATTATGCTGGTTACTGAGATTCACTCTCCAAGTAATTTCAAAATGTTGATATGCGAGTTCAAAACGTTATCATGCAGTGGGGAAAGTTGGCATTTTTGCATTCTGAAAATGTATATTGAAATGTAGACGAGCGTGTGTAATCTTGTGCTGCTTATATGTCGATGTTTCAAAAGTACAGTATTGCTTAAAACAGGAAAAATGTGACTGACCATTAATACAGTATTTCGCGCAGAAACCGCGTTGTCCTAGCACGCTGCATTTACTGCGAGCGACATCTTTCCTCGAGGAAAAAGTTAGTCACTGACCGAGAAAAAACAGAAGAATTTATCGCGTGAATTGGGAATTTTTAAATTCACCGCAACCCCTGTAACAGTGTCGAACCATGCCATGTTTATGCAAGAGAATTTCAAGACTAATGGATATCTTTTTGTCTTCTCAAGATGTTATTCCGGATGGGAATTTGTCTGATGCCAACATGGGATTCATTGGACCAACGAGAATGTGCCTTTTGCGGAGTGCCGGGTGATGGAAGTTCTGATGGTCCTGCGAGGTGAAAAAGCTTAATTTCAAAAGATAATTTTCTATATCTCTTCTGAATGATTGATGTTTTGTAAGCACGTTTGGAAATCCTACAATGATAAACTGTCGAATTTCAGGTTGTTGAACTTGGATGTCGACAAATGGGTGCATCTTAACTGCGCCCTTTGGACCGACGAAGTTTACGAAACTACCAGCGGAGCTTTGATGAACGTGGATCAGAAACTGAAGCAGAACGCCGCTTTCACGTGTTCGCTCTGCGAACGTCCCGGTGCCTCTGTGCACTGCTTCAAGCTGCGTTGCACCAACTACTACCACCTGGGTTGCGCTTCGAAGGCCGGCTGCGTGTTCTACAAAAACAAGACCGTGTTCTGTCAACAACACGTTCCCAGGAGTGAGAAAGAAAACGAGCTTACGACTCTTTGCGTATTCCGGAGAGTCTACGTGGACCGTGACGAAGAGCGACAAATTGCGAGCATGATGCACATGAACGATAGTGACAACTACTTGCTACGTGTTGGATCGCTGATTTTCATGGAAATCGGACAGTTGTTACCTCAGCAGTTGAATAACCCATTGTATCACACCAAGGAAGTGATTTATCCTGTCGGATACAAAGCTGTGAGTATCTTTGAAGAGGAACCCTGTCGTCCCGAGTTTACTATGACTTGGAAAGCCATATTCGTTTCCCTCGAAGAGATTTATCGATTTAACGTCCAATCTGGTTTTCTGGAAAGACAAGCTGGTGTCGCCTTTAATCACTTACAGTAACTTGATTTTATTTAAAACTTACATAACGTCACTCAACTACTCATCGTGTCAGAGGTAGGAAAATGTAACGACGCCTGTTTGAGTCTAATTAAAGCTATGAGTCCCAATCGATCACGCAGAAAATGGAGAATGAAATTGCGGAGGCCGAATTTTTTCAAAATTTGTTTTTAGCCATTCGGCGAGGACGTATTTTGGAAATTGGGCTTTGGAAATGTTTTGGTTCGAGGTACTTCGTTCGATGATTTTTATTCGTAAAAGTAAGCAAAAATATTTAAAAAAATAACTCCCTTATTAAAAAAAAGATTACCATTGATCAGTAAGTGCAATTTTGCCACTTCTTAGGTGAGGATTTATTGGAGTTATCGCCGGCTCAACAAACGTTGTTGCTACGAGTGTACGATCACGGAAGAAGAAGGAAGACCGCAGTTCAGCGTTCGTTGTCGTGAGCGAGATCTGGACGATGTTACCTTTCTCGGTCGTTCTCCAAAGGAAGCCTGGTCGCACGTGCTTGAGCCCATAGCTCGTATGCGACTCGAAGCCGGGATTATCAAAATGTTTCCAAAGTTTCTCACTGGTGACGATTTATTTGGGCTGACTGAACCGGCTGTAGTGAAGATCATTGAGAGTCTACCGGGATTGGATGCTCTTGCAGACTACAGATTCAAGTATGGGCGGAATCCGATGTTCGAGATGCCGTTGGCGATCAATCCATCTGGTGCGTATATTTTGATTAATTTTTTAAAATCATGGTAGGGGGCTTCATAGAACACCCGTTGAGCATTGTTTCAATACATGAGCATATGGATTAAGTACCCGTGGTTCCACAGCGCCACTCAACTGATGTGATTCCTATTTAGGAATATTCATTTAATTATTTGGTACAGTAATACGAAACCTGTAATCCATGTTAATGCATTTTCCTGTTACTTCCATTATCAGTAAGAATATTGTATGTCTGGTGGTCACAATTTCATTTGATATTAGACTTAATTCGTAGATTTTTCTTTGTCTGACGAGCAATCAGATTAGCGAAAAACTTTGATTCGTTTATGTCTATTTTAATTCAAATTCAGAACTCGAGTTTAATTCTGTGGGTAGGAGCGCCTGATATGTATTTTCATCAAATAAATAATAAAATACAATACCTGTATTTTGAAAAACTATTTATTCGAAATAATTATTTTAGAATTATCAAGTTATTAAAATTATTTGGAGAAATTTTAAGACGATTACAGCTTCTCTAAAAGAAGCTTAAAATTACAAGAAAATAATTTTTGTAAGATGCTTTTTTAATTAAATTATTTTTTGGGATTATGTATTTGAGAAGAAATAATTTTTTCAGAAGTATTATAAAAAATTTTATTTGAAACATTTTGAGTTTTTGCAATCAACATTTGCGTCGTATCTTTGAATCAAGGAGGGAAAGTTTGAGCCCAGTATTTTCAGTACTGAACGGTGTTGGAGATTAAGTGGAAATGTCTATTGATCTCAACTATTTCATACGAAGATAATTGTAAGATTTATGTTCTTTTGAGAGCGGAAGAAATTAGAATTCGATGGCGTTCTAGGTCCGAGCGTCTACATATGTGTGGAATTTCAGCATGTTTCATTTCAACGATGTAATTTCAGGCTGTGCAAGAGCAGAACCGAGAGGGCGAACAATCAGCAAGCGTGTTCATGCTCAGCGTGGCGGTTGCGTCGCACGCAGCACAACCACGATGGCTTCAGCAGCATCCCCGTCTTCAGCGTCATCGTCATCCTTAATGGCTTCATTGCACAATTACGACATCTACGGGCTGTACGGGAAGCAGCCCGTGCACTCCAAGTCGTCGCAGTACAAAAAGATGAAGCAGGAGTGGCGGAACAACGTTTACTTGGCGCGGTCCAAAATCCAGGGCTTGGGACTCTACGCGGCGCGAGACATCGAAAGGAACACGATGATCATTGAGTACATTGGAGAATTGATCCGGCCGCAGATTTCCGAGCTGAGGGAGAAGCGTTATGAAGCCGCTGTGAGTTTCGCACTGCGCTTGTTTTCCGTTGGTCCTTGGGTGACAGGAGAAAAGTATCCAGGAGAAAACCTTGAGAGATTTTAAAGAATTTTGTCTTAATCCTAATGCAGGGGCAACTCGATTACCCGAGCTTTGATTGCTCAATTCGAGTAATTGCGCCCGTATTTTACTTTAGTCCAATGAAAAAAATGTGTAAAATCGACTTGCCAAGCACATGAAAACTGACGAACGCCAGAAATAATGCCCGAGAAGCTGGAGAAGCGAAGAATTACAGTTCCTGGACTTCTTGAAGAGCAGTTGGTTAAAGCACATTTAAAATCGTTAAAGTATTGATAGAAAAGTATAGTTAAAACTTTGTAGAACTTTTGATTAGCTATCATGTAAAAAAAAAAATTCGTAGGGCTCAAGAAAGGGTGAAGGCTGCTGAAATTTTTTTTCTGCCAATAAAAAGCTTTTCTCTTTTTTCGGGTCCATCATTTTAATCTTTTTAGAAATACGTCAAATGTCCGTGCATTAGATGAATAATAATACCAATCTTCAGACGAATAATGCTACCAATCCAAATTTTCTCTGCATCTTCAATCAATATTTGGCAAACTAGGGGCTTGATTGGCCTTTCAAATCACTGTCTTCATGACATGTATCTGATTGCTATCTGTTTTATTTTATTTATTTTTTAAAGTCGTAGTTCGACGTTCGAAACCCCTGACTGACTTCCTGTTACCAGCTGCCATTTTCGTTGTGGAATCACAAATGCCTGTGATGTATTGAAACACAATAATAATTTGAAACTCAAGCTGAAAGTTCGTGTTCGTCAGCGGGTAATTTAAATATGATATTGATCTCTTTCAGAATCGTGGCACGTACATGTTTCGTTTGGATGATGACCGAGTGATTGATGCGACTTTGAAAGGGGGCTTGGCAAGGTATATCAACCACTGCTGCAATCCGAACTGCGTCGCAGAGGCAGTGGAGGTCGATCGTGACGTCAAAATCATCATCTTCTCAAAAATTCGAATCTCAAAAGGAGAAGAGGTAATCGCGAGTTATATTTTTTTTCGAGTAGTATTTGTTTGTCTGCATTGTAGTGCTGATGTTGATTTTTTTTTCTCTTCGTGTTCGCAGCTCTCTTACGACTACAGATTCGACGTGGAAGATGAACAGCACAAAATTCCTTGCATGTGCGGTGCGTCGAATTGCAAAAAGTGGATGAATTGAGGTATCGTTTCGTTTCCTGTGCTTGTTGCTTGCTTGTTGAGTCAGGGATGAGTTTTATTGTTTTTCGTGCGTGAAGAATTCATTGATTTCCCCCCTTTCCCGTATTTGGCGTCAGTGTTCGCAAGGAAGGGTTTTAGGGTCGCGGTGGATATTGATCAAACATGCGGGGAAAGAGAGTTGCTATCGTTGTTGAAATGTTTGGGAAATATTTAAAAGTTTATCTTAGTCCACGGCACCGAAAGAAAAAAAAAGTTTTGCTATCCGCTGTTATTTTTGTGGGGATGGGCAACTAGGGGGACGGAAGTGAGGTTTGGAGAAGCGAAACGTTGCGACAATCCTGTTGTCCCCCGTCGAGGGCCCGAGTTTCCGGTGAGATTCGTGTTGAATTTTCTTTCTTCTGCTTCCGGCACAACGGCCTGAGTTTCCGCTTTGAGTTTTCCGCGGCGGGAATGGTCTAGTCACTCCCACCAAATTTTTGTTCCTGTATAGAGTTCACCCCCATGAGTTGTTTCGTGATTCGCAGATTTATTTTGTAGCGGCGAGAGTGAGCTTGGCTTGATTTATTTTTCTAATTATTGCACGGCAATCTCTCCCCCTTAGTGTGCTTAACGCAGTTCTTGAGCTAATTTCCACTACGCTGACGGGTCTTGCTTACGTGATGCCATTTTTGTTGGTTTCAATTCAACCGTACTTTATCCACATGATGCTGGGAAAGTCACGCGCAAAATTTCCGTTTTATGCGTTCGTTGCAAGTTTGAAAGGTATGCGAATAATTGTTTTTGCTTTTCGAATGCTGAGGCTAATTATTTTCATGTGGGAGTGAAAACGATTCTCAGGCTGGCAAGTTCGCGGTGCAATTGAGGCATGGAGGAAGTTTCACCCTCGGTAATGTCGAGTGAGATTGTTCGATTGCTTAGAATATGAAGGATTTTGTGCAAAGCATAATTACTTTTCCTGTTGACCGTTTGCGTAATCGATTTTGCTTGTCAGCGTAATGGAAATTGCTCTTGTTATGAGTTCTGACTTCTGAGTGGTTCGGAGAGAAGAAAAAAATCAGGGCGTCATTTCGTTCAAAAAAGGAGAAAGATATAGCGAAAGGAATATTGGCGGCCTTGAGGGCGTCGGCAAAAACCCGGCGTTATTTTTTACGGCCCGTAGAAAGAGCGACGAAAGGGATTTTGACGCGGCGGATGTTGGGCAGTTTTTTTTATTGCGCGCTTTTTTCAGAGGAGAGGAATTTCTCTGACTTTTCAGAGAATTTTTGACCCGGCTTCTTTAGTTTTGATTTTTAGACGGTTTTCCTTATTTGCGGGGCATTAGCTTGTCTCGGTGTTTTAATTTTTTTTCGGCGGCCATACTTTCAAACTTCTGTTTCGTTCACGCTTTATGTCTAGAATTGCTTTTTGTGTTCAGGGTTTTGATTTGTTTTCCTTTCGTCAGTATATGCGTTAATGGCATTTTACGTTTGGGAGAGAATTTTTTGAATGTGCCGGGCGAACATGAAAGACGTATTATTTTTTTGTGGCGTTGTGCGCTTTTGTGTTTCCTCCCGAGTCAAGTTCGTGCACATTCCTCGCGTCACGATCTTTTCGCTTGGATATTCGTTCACGTCTCTTTCGTTTCTTCCTTTTGTGATTTTGAAAATTCCTTTAATTTTCAATTTCCTCGTTTTGGACTTGCGTGGCTTAAACGATTCATCGGCATTATTGTGCGTATCAGTCGAAGGGTTTTTTTTACTGCAGTGTACGCGCTAGTGTGGGGTTTTTTTTAGTCGCCCGTGTGGAGTTTTTTTTTTTTTTCGTCTTGTTTGAGTTGCCGAGCTGGTCATGTGGCCGTAGGAAGAGAATTTTCTGCAGTGCGGAGGGCTTACTTTTCAGCTTTTTTTTTTTTGGTACCCCGTTGTCCCGCGTTGGCTTGTTTTATCTCCTACTTGCCTCGGAGTCGCCTGAGGCATTTTCGTGTGCCTAGGGTCGGAGCCGGGCAAATTGCACTCCATGCACTGAACCCGTGTTTTACCCGTTGTTTCCGGACTGAACTTTTGACTTTGGGGAAGAAAGCGGAAGAAAAGTTGAATTTTCTAAAAAAAAACAAGTTTGAGTTCATTGTCGGAACTGTTTCATCTTCCAGCTTTTCTCCTTCCAGTGAAAATTCTCCCAGTACATTACTTACAAACGCTTGCAGCTGTTTTCTTCCCAACTCCTTGTTGTAGTAGAAGCATTTTTAAATGCTGTGCTGTATTCATGACTCAAATGCATTTTTAAATTACTTGAATCTCTTATTGAGAAATGTGGGGGATACTTGAGCATTTGTTCATATTCTGCAGGATTACAGAGTATCTCTTCCCAAATGTTAATCTCTTACTTTTCAATTTATTGAACTATTTTTGAACGACTGGAAGCCCTTGTTGAAGGAAGAAGGTGTAGAATTCATGGAAATTCTGAATATTCGTTCAAGCTCTCTTATGTAAAGGTGTATTGGCCTTTTTCTCCATGCACATACAGAGAATCTGAAAAACATTTGTTCAATTTGAAAAGCAGGCATTTTTTCATGAAATATCGACATTTCACTGGACACGGAAAGCTGGAATAACGGAATATCCGCTGAATTTATCGAAATTTATTTGAATCCGTGTTTCTTCCTTCTTCACATTGATCATGACTTTTTTATGCTCGAGGGAAGTGTGATGTCGCAAAATGTTTAGGTCTTTGATTAATGCTGCCAAAGTTGCAAGGCCCGAGAGCTTGTCTTTGGTGGGCGCTTTCCGGGCTCTGCACGTTTCTCCAGTCGTGATGTAAGTTTGAAATATTTTTAACCTTGCAATTTTTAGGAAAGGTAGTGAAATGCAGTCTTTTATATCCTGTCGTCTTGTGTAAATCAGGGCGGAACCGATGAAGAAAAAGAAGCGATTGGATCCTGCGATTGTCCGCGCCAGAGAAGAGCGCAAGAAGAAAAAGCTCGAGAAGGCTATTAGAAAATTAGAGAAACACGCTAAGCAACTTAAACCCATTGAGGAAATGGAAGTCCCTTACCGTCTACGAACAGAAATCCCGTGAGTTGTGGCAATGTCTCAGAATTTACATTTTTTGAGTCGACGGAGAAAAAACTTCTACCGCATGAAACGAAACGCATTTTATGAAAGCTGTGTCCCTAATTTTCTGTATTCTTCGAATGATATACAGTACAAGTATAGTGAGGCCCCGCATAACAAAAGACTTACAGAACGAAAAATCTAAATTACGAAAAATGTTCGAGGATAATCTTGACGTTCGTAACGAAATTGTTTCACAAATATTTTTTTCAAAGTGGAAAATGCTTGAATTTTGGCAAGTTTTGGGCGAAAAATTTTTTCAAGAAAATCAAGGAACATTTTATAGAATAAGAATATGATTTTTCTCTTCTTGTTTTCAACATTTGTGACATTCAGAAAAATGGGAACACAAGCGTGTCGGGATTAATTTATTTCATTAATAATCAATCTTATATTCACGAATGTATGTTTTATTAAGAATAATGATACTTTAATTAAGGGTTATTATGAGCTTTTTGTAATTTTGTGGGATTATCTTGCAGTATTTATTTATTACCTTGCGGGAAATCGCATTACGGAAATTCTGCATTACAAAACGCATCGAGGAACGGATTAATTTTGTTATGTGGGGACCCGCTGTCATTGCCAAATTAAATGCGTCGTAAATTCTCCTTTGCCTCATTGTAAACGCATGCATTTTTCGCAGGTTGATTTTCACCGCTTGTGTTCGCATTGGGTGATCTTATCGTGGCACGTTTTCTAGCATGAGTTGTTAACCAAAGAAACTGCTGTTCTTATTCCTCTCCAATGCGATTTTATTCAATTTTTTTCTGAACTTGTCTTATTCGAAGAATGCGAACGAGGAAGTTGCCACCAATGACAGCCGAAGAATTGGAAAATCGAATTGAAACTTTAAAAGAGTGGGCCCGTCATAGAGGGAAAGTTGCGATTGCAGAAGCCAGCTGGATTGAGAAGATGGTACAAGCTCAAGATAAAGCATTGCAGGAATTACGGAAGGAAAGCGAAGAATTGTACCAAGCAGCCATACAGGTGAATTACCATTCACAAGATTTTATGCTCGGAGTTTTTGCGCTAATTTCGTGCCCGACTCCGCTCTCTTAACCTTATTTGCCAGAACCTACCTTAACCGGATCTGACGGGTCTAACCTCAACTAAATTAATGGATGTGCAGTAATGTATGTAATGACAAATTTTGAAGAATATGACGCATAAAATACGATGTACGAAACTAATTATGTATACCGACTTAAACCTAATTTTACGGTGTTGTATAAACGAAAAAAAAACTTGTATTAACTTTGAGAAAGATTGTACGGCGATGAAATGATTCACATTTAGGTGAAACATAATGTAAAGGCCAGGAAAATCAGAATCAAATCAGTTCTATGCCATTCTAAAATTTCGGTTTTCTTATGTTTTTCTTCGCAGATCGATCCCGAATTACTTCCGTACCGGACCAAAGGCTGTGTTGAATCGGCGCCTATTTCGAACTATGAACCTGCGGATGGTTACATTCACGATGTCTCGAGGAAGTGGACTTCATAACGTCAGCCTTCGCTTCTGTAGTGAAAAAGGAAATGCGAATGCTTTAGTGCAATCTGAACTTGTTGATTCTACGTTGTTTTTAATTTCCGTGCGATGGAAATGAACCAGGAAGATTCTGGGAAGGTCGGTTGTATTGGTTTTCCTCTTTCTTTTTTTAATATTGTTACATTTTCAGAACGGAGGTGATGGAATTATGAAGGGTATTTCCTTTTGATTTAATTTTAGGTAAGTTAACTCTGGAGTCCATGAAATTATTCTTAGTCGGAGGCCCACAGCTAATGCAGCACTGTTGCATTCAGACATGGTAAGGTGCATGTGAGCATTATTGTGAGGTGATGAGCTGAGAAATAAAAAAAATTAAATCGTATAAATTTTGTAAGGGCTGAAACTAATTTAATTATTGTAGATTTGATTGGTGTGCAGTTCGAACAGCGACTAGATGCCTTGAAGCAGAGGCTTGAAATTAATGCCGAATTCCCTGGAATAAACAGATCTCACGTTCAGTGTAAAAAAAAATAATTCATTGATATGTATTCTACGGATTTTTAAATTTTGCCCAATTCGCTGAAAAATAAAGGCTTCGAAGTCTACTTGCATTTGATGCCCCTTGTTTTCGTCTCCGATTCCTAGGAACCCAAGAACAAAAGTGCCCATTTTGCGTATGCAGAATGGAGATTCACCTCTTCTCATTTTGTGAGGGAAGAGTACAGGACTATACTTCGTAATAACTGTGGACTTTATGTTAGACATAACTTATATTTAATTTCTCGATAAGCATAGTAGAAGCAAAAAACGTCCGAAGTGATTCACGAAAAAAACCCATCCTGCCCAGCTTGAAATTGTGGGGGCTACAACACAGAGCTGCATTTATTCAAAATTTTATGGAAAGCTTCGCGAAAATTTTTATGGATGTTGGAATAAATTATCCTCTAATGAAGTGGAAGGGTTATTTGATTAATTAATCATTGATGCAGCCCAATGTCGAAATCGGAGAAACCAGCGAAGGTCGAATGCGAACCATGGTTCCCTCGGTGTTACGACGGATATGAAGAAGATCAAGATGGTTAGTGGAAAACCTGCTGAAACCCTTGAATTACTTCAAAATGAAGATAAACTTACAGCAAGTTAACGAAAATTTTTACCGTTTTATACATGACCAAAGATGCGATTAAATCGAGTGCTAGCATTTCGAAAGAAGGCTATATCCCACGTTTCTCCGAAAAGAAAAACTTCAAGGGTTAGATATTTTGGTTCACGACGGTATGCGTGTTATGCATCGAATTTATTGTGCGTCTGAAAGCTGAGTTTTAGAACGAAACGTTATTGATAGTGTCTAATGATCAAGAAAGGCGATTGAAGTACCATACGGAACTAGAATTACGGAAATGTACTGTATTAAGATTCTCGAAGTATCGGACTGATGCATGAACGACATCTACGAGATCGGCAACAAACCAGTAAACTACGCCACGACCTGCCCGTTCTCTCCTCAGTCTCTTATCAACACTAATCGATTTTCGATAAAGTAATTGATAGGTGTCGCTAGTGGAACGAGTCCATTACTGTGGTTACATTTTCTATGTTTACGCTTTTTATGAATCTCGTGATCGACGCAAAGGAAATATGATATAAATTGTTCATATCATTGTAAAAGTCATTTTGCTGCGCTGGGATTCCGTTTTTGAGTTTAGAGTACGATGGTCTGTATCACAGAATATCAAAAATACTTATCTTCTCTTTAAATGCTTGCACCGCTTCTGGCTGAGGCCTGGCATAAATTGAATTGCAGTGCATGTATCACAGCTTCGAAAATATTTCCGCGGCGAGAGTTACTTCACTCACTGAAGGTTGAACCATGCATCAAGTGCTTTTATAACATTTTTCTAAAAGCAGGATAGCTTCCATCGATACAGATATTCCGCGCTCGTATTTCAAAGCCATTTTGTCAAAACATCAATTTAAGCTGTATGAATAAACAGATGTGCTCGAGGATCTCTGAAACTTGTTTTCTCGACTTGAATATTTGTTCCTAAATATACAGCACGGATTTCGCCGTTGAAATTCAGCCGAGAATTGAGACCCCCAGCGCAGGATCTGAATCATTAATACTTCCACTGCGAAACAAACTCGTAGTTCACATGAAAAGCAGCACCCGCATCAATAAAAGCACAGTAGATTCAGACTCGTGCATGCTGTATAGTACAGCACACATGAGGCACCATATGAGAGTGCTGGAAATAAAGGTGAGAGAGCGAGTGATACAATAAGAGGAAAGACGGATATCCGGCCTCGTTTGGGCGTGAACATCATGAATGCCAGCACTGCTGAAAGAATAATGGCATGCAACTGATAATTGGGGAGAGCTTCCTAAAAAAAAAGGAGTTATACAAGTGTAAGAATCCCGTCATTGAGTCAGTTTGTGGCAACCTTTTCCTATACCGAGTGGGCTCTGCATGAGGAGTGCACACAGTGAAATCTAGCGAAATTTAAGCCTGATTATTGAAAAATGAGTAAAAAATAATTGTCTAAAAACTTGAGGATTATTTGCGTAATTTGTTTTCATAGCCTGCTAGCTGTACGATGGACGATGCAAATCCACCATTAATAATAATAATAATTCAGCCCACGATGCAGATGTTTAAGAACAATGCGAAAATTTTGAAGAAATGATTCGTATTGTTCATGGTTCAACACTGCCGAATTAATGTTCTCCACAATTTTCTTTTATACATTTCCTATTGCGATTGTTAATTGGTAAACTGAAGTGTCACAGTTTGAATTTGTCTGTTAATCACGAGTTTCACAACAGTATATTTTGTTTCAAGAAATTATTGGCTACAAAGAATTCGTTTTCCTGTTTCCCTCTCCAATAGCTGCAATAAATGATGTAAAAATTATTTATAGCGCATCTTTATCGTTATAATAACGAAGTTTTTGTCTTGATCCCAATATATAACAGCTTCTTTGTAAAGATATTCTAATGTTTATAACGTTTTATGAAGGTTGGAGTTGCGGTTGCTGACCTGCGCAGAAAAATGAGCAAAAATGTTACACGGTGGACTCTCTATACTGTACAAGAAAATTCAAGGGACCATAAAAAAAATCGCAGAGAGAATTTTAGTTGTTGAGTACCTGTATAACATGGACTCTCTTGGGTCTTTTTAAGCGCTATGACATATTTATTTTGGCAACATCTGTTCTGACAACATCTTGCAAGAATTTAGCGTCCTTAATAAAAGACCCATATCAAGGACATTAAGTAACACGTTACAAGGGTTATAGTGCGATAGAAAATGGCGGGTTCCTCGGAAAAGATCCGTACCCCAAGGTATTCTGCAGCAGACTGTATAGTGAGAACAGCAGTCATCTCCAGCAGCAGAATCGCGGCTCTCTGAAATAATATAAGCTCATATATAAAAGAGAAAATGCCGAATCTCGACATGATAGACCCTTACCAGTGTCCTAATTACCAGTCAGTGACGAGTCCCCAGCAGCAATTTCACGTGGATGATGTTTCTTCTCCTTTGGATTCCACTACAACAGCGTCTACTACATACGGTGATTTAATTTTTGCGAAAATGCTACATTCAGAATGTTCATGAGAAGAAAATACGGTGCACTATAGGACATAGAGCATGAAGTACAGTACTTCCTCATCATGCATCACACAACTTGACAATAATAATTAATTTAACTTAAACGAAAAAATAAATTATTTATAGGTATTCGAGAGAATCTTCAAAGGCTATCCTCCCAATAAATTTTATTCCTAATTTACCGAGAAAAAAGTCCACGAAGTCGAAATATCGATAAAAGGGCATACCGTATAAAATGTATCATGATTTCAAAGCATGGTATATATTATTTAATTTTTTATTTTTTGAAAGATGATGACGGAGTGCCGTGCAGGGAAAGACCACCACCGACTCACATCATCTCCAAGTTGTATGTCATTTACCAGCGATACAAATTCGTGATCTTGGCAACGACTTTCTCAGCATTCCTGGGGATTTTCTTTTCCGGGCTTCTGTTCACCACAGCGACCGAAGGACGAGTCAAAACCTGCTTTGGACCAGGTAAAACAAAAATTCATAATTATTTATCTTAAATGAGCCTGAAAAAAACTGACGGATATGTCTGGGATTCAAGTCAACGTATGCTATTAATATCATTGCTTTTATGTATCTCTTAGTTGTAAAAAAGAACTCCGATGTGGAATCCGATCGTTTGAGATTAAATAATAGAAAAAAAACTGACGGATATGTCTGGGATTCAAGTCAACGTATGCTATTAATATCATTGCTTTTATGTATCTCTTAGTTGTAAAAAAGAACTCCGATGTGGAATCCGATCGTTTGAGATTAAATAATCAACCAGAAATTTTGTCAAAGTATATTTAATATACTGTATTCCCACATTTTTCAATCTAAATCAAAGCACTCCCGCTTGGAAATTGATTCGCGTGTGAAATTTTGATTTTCCTCTTGAATTAAATTGAAGATGTTTTTATTGAGCTGACGAAATGTATTAAAAAATACAGAGACTCGAATATAATGACTTTTATCGTTCAATTGTTGAATGTTTTCACCGAAGTACGAAGTTTTTCGAACATTTAGAGAGGTACTTATATTTCCTTATGTGGATAAGTGGTTATTAACTTATTATCATATCATATTAAAGAAAAAATTATATTTTGTTGCATATTATACACGCTATTTTACTTAGAATTTCGATTAATTATGATAATCCCGGCAGAGAAAACTGTAACTACTGTAGAATAATTTAGATTCTTGCATAATTACGAATAAAAAGTCTACTTTCGGAAAATTTTTACGTGATTTTTAGATTGCGGTGACATGAAAGAAGCCGAACTGCAGGGCAAAATTGTGGCAGTCGGCCATCCGGCGGAAGTTCTGCAAAAATTGCACTACCCGGAACCACCTGGCAGTAAACCCCCCGAGGCGAAGGGTTATGACCGGTCTCAACCCTGGGACATGGTCAAGTTACCCTCATTTGCGAGACCTCGACACTATAAATTGCTGCTGCAACCGGACGTCGACAGACAAGCTTTCCGAGGTAAAAGAACATCACATTTCGAAAAAAAAATCCACTTTGAATGCTGTTTTTTTAAAACTTTTAATTTCTTCAATATTTGCATATATGGTCAGAGGTCAAAATTTGCACTCGGAATACGCAAATTTGAATTAAACATGTAGCAATTTTGTCTTGAAAAGGAGGCCTTATTTGAGTATTATTTTCGATCCCAAGAAAATAAAATTTTTTTTACGTGATGTTTTAATTAAAATTAAAGAAAAGAGTGATTTTACGGATGAACCCTCGCTTCCAAGTTCAGCATTCCGTCCAACATCTCAACGCATAATTTTTGTGCCAAAAATTTACTTGATGCCTACGTTGAAATCAATGGAAAGAATAATTTGACAAATTAATCTTCACCTCCAAGTTCAGCATTCCGTCCATAGCGCAGAAGTTTTGTATATAAAAAAAAATCAAAATTTCAATTTCCGCTGAAATTCTTATTTTTAAAGCAAAAAGAGTTTAGTTTTCTCAATGAATGTATTTCAAAAACTCTGTAAGTCGATTTTTTTGCTGGTCCCCCGGAATTTGACTTAAATACATATGTTGAACTGGAGATTTAAAGCTTATACACAAAAGCTGCCAAAATATAATTAAGAAAAAAAAAGAAACCTGTAAAAATTTTTGTTTTTAAAAGCAGACGCTTTGGAACAACAAAATTGTGCTTTCATCCCTCTTTTCCCTGCTGGAATCGGAATATTTTTTGACAGGCTATTACGGAAAAGTCTGTTTGAAATCCGTTTTCCCCTGTTCGAAACGTCAATCACTGCATATTTCCACCTTGCCGCCTGAGGGGGTCTTCGTATATACAGTATGCGATAGGAGAGAGAGAGAAAAAAGAAAGAGGGACGTGTTTTTGCTCAGCTGAAAAGAACAGGCATATAAAGGACTTGCCTCTTGTTTTCCTCACATTAATCCTAATGTAACCAACTCTGGTCCCTTTTAGAGTGTAGGAACAATACTACAAGCAACTAGGCAATGTTTGACCCAGGTGTCTCTGGGCCGTAAAAAGGGTAATAAGCCACATTGTTTCGCGTTCCAAGTGATATAATTTAGTATACAGAGAGAGAGCAACTACCGAAAATATCCGTTTTTCCTCAGCTTTATAGAAAAGCGATTTTTTTTGCTGAGGTGATAATTAGTTTTTGACATTTTCCAAGGATATTTAACCAATTTTCAACACAGATATTCAATTTAAAAAACATACAGTCGAATCTCTTGTTGTTTAATCTTTTGATCCAGCTTCACACTAACTTATATTGAGGAAAAATCTGTCTCCAATATCTCTGTAAGTAGAATTTCAAAGCACCAGCAAAATTAATCAACTTGACGAGGTTTTGAGTCAGGAAAATAAGCATTTTTGTTGTGGGAAACATAGAAGAATTGCAGGAAATTTTAAATGGTGATATTCATGAGTCTTAAATTGCTTTTTAAATTAGTTGACAGGATGCTGAACTTATTGGAGGCAGGGTTTCATTTCCCAAATTAGCCTTCACTTCCTTACAACACTCATCAAATTAAATTTTATTGCCTTTTCTCTTTCTGGTAACAAATGAAATAATAGCCAATTTCGGACTCTTTTAAACTCATTACCTCCTCTAAACACTCCTTCTCGGAAAGTCAATATCTCCAAAATTACGTAACAAAGATTCCTTTAAGTCTACCCTTTGTGAAAATCTCTCCATAAACTGAATTGGACATTCAAGTTATTGAGGTTAAACTGTACTGTATTTGATAAGATAAAAACACTCACTGTTGTCTACATATCAGTCATTCTCATCCATACTTAATGTGATACAGGTGGTACCTTGCAATTTGACCTCCTGCAATTTGATCATCCAGCAATTTGATGGTAAAATTTGCAAGGACGTTGACATGCAATTTGAATTTGAATTTTTAAACTTATATTTTTAAATTTCACAGAGTTCTTGCAATTCAACCAATTTGCAATTTGACCCTAGTCTGTCAACAGATTAGGACCTGTTATCAGTGTGACAAAATGACAATACTTGGGAAGTACCCCGAGGCAAAACTTTCTGGCGATCCTTTGGTGCATTGATTACTTTGCAACAAAGTATTATTATATTCCCGATGCTTGATATTCTCTCTGCGTCCCGAGACGCTTCGATAAGCGACATCAACTCTTATCCTTACCCATATCAAGATCTACTTCATTATAAAACCAAATGATCCTCTCCGCCTCAAAACTCTGTTGCTGACCAGATCCCTCTTAAAGATAGCCCCTTTTCCTTGTTCTTTATTCCGTCGGTCAAAGCGTGTATCGAAGTTTATATAAATCTTTGTTTTTGCCTGCGCGAGTTCAGTGTTGTATGCAACCTCGTAAGGAGACGAGTACGTTGATAGAAATATATCTTCTTAAAGATATACGGACTCTATACTTATTCAAAGGCTGAATATCGGACACTTGAAGAAGTTTCCCGGACATCAAGGAGAGAACTTAAACGTATAACAGTTGGACGGTTTCTTAAATTAAAGCTAACAAGGAAGGCGACAAGACACATTGTCAAATTTTATTTAATTTTTGGAAACCGGACAACAAAATACAGTAACCAAGTCCGAAAGCATAAAAGTTGCAGCAATAACTATTTAATTGTAGGCAAGGGGATTCGATGTAATTGTCAAGCATACTCCAGAAACGGGTCCCAAGGCCATATTCAATAACAATAAAAGAAAAATTTCGCTGGAAACCCTTTCATTCTGCACGGAAATGCATAAATCGAACCGTGAAATGGCATTTCTTGGTCACCTTCTTCGACAGGCGAGAAAGTTCTGAACATCAAATACTGCTATGTACTGTTTCCACTGTATGTTTAAAACAAAACGTTTTGTTCAATCCACAATGTACGTCGAAATAATCGACAGATCCACTCCTGGAAAACCCAAAACCAAAATTTTAAACCGCAACGCGAAAAAAAAAGCCGTGCGAAGTCCAAAAGCATAAGACTCGCCGCAATACTATTTTAATTGTAGACGAGGGGATTCGATGTAATTGTCAAGCTACTCTAGAAACGGGTCCCAAGGCACTATTCGATAACAATAAAATCAAGAGAAATGAAAAAACATCTCGACGTCGTTCCCAGAAGTTGCTTTCCTTACATTGAGGAACCCTGGAGAGAAAAAAGGAAGGAAAGAAGGGCGACAAGTCTTCCGAAATCGCGAGATGGACATCGATTCCAAAGACACTCTTCGTTTCCGCCCCCACATGCCAACGAAGGGTCATCACTTCTTATCCCCAATTTCTTGTTCTTCCTTCCTTCTTTCCATGCGCTGGAGGTTTTCTCGTTTCTTCTTTGTATACTGTACATCCTTTTTTTATCCCTTATAGTGGAACCCTCCTTACAGAGTACTTCATTCCGTGGAGAGGAATTGACAAGAGAAGGGCTGGAGGAATCCACATCCGCACAATAATTCACCCGTGTGAAATCTCGACCTGTCGTCCGAACGCGTTCGCTCACTTCTTCATTCTATCAAGACGAATGCTGGCAAGGATCTATATGCATCTTTATTTCAGGAATAAGGGCTCTGCATCACCCCATTTGTTTTCCTGCTAACACTTCCCCCCTCCAACTTCATCTACAAAAATGTTGGGTGCGAGACAGGAAATTCGGATTTACTCTACGTTTCAACTTTCATTGTAAGTGAATGGTTCTGGGCTGGAAAAGGGTCTTGTCTAAAAGTTTGGATCGGGAGGTATATATAAAGGCGGAATTCTTCAAAGAGGATTCCAAGTTGCTTTTGATGGTTCATATACGAACCAACAAACGTGTGCCGTATCGAGGATTGAAAAATTCATGAGCCGCGTTCATTGGCTGAAGGGTTGGCTTCGATTTTGAAATTTATTTGACTTGAAACTCGCTTGAATTTTGGGAGGACTCAGAAAATGTCAGAACATGAAAATGTTTCCATCTACGAGGTTGCAGAGGAAAACTTGATATGACCCACTTTTTTTTGGGACGTCTCACATATTTGGAGTTGATGAACACAACTCCCCCTTTTCATCAGTGATTGAATGATCAGAATTTAGTTCTATTACAACGGTACATAAGCTAATTCTTTCGAATTCCAATTCAGTAACAGAATCCATGAGAAATAGATCCTGTTATCCAGGAAAAATTTACATTTGTTTTGAGGACCTCTCTTTTCTAAATTGCTTCCTCCCTCAAAGAAATGTACAAGGTTTTCTCCTGCAGCTGTTTTGTTGTTTTGAATTCCCTCTTCTCACATTACCCCATTTTAATGGAGTGAAGCATTTCTTTTTGTAAGGTACATATAAATTCTCTATCTCTGCCAACAGTGATAAATGCTTTTGCACTGCCACACCTCTGAAATATTGATTTCAAAGGAATATTAGGTATATAATATTTTTCCAGGATAATTTGGTATATTAATCTATTGAAGTGTATTTTAATCTAGTTAGTAAAGACATAAATCCAAAATTTGGTCACCTTGAAGTAGAACCATTCAACTACTACTTAAATTTCCAAGTTAAAACCATTTAAATCACCATGAAATCAATGGAAAAACTTATAGAAAGCATGTGGCCATTTGATAAGGACATTCTTCAATTCTATCCCGGACTTTTGCTATATTAAGTCACAAATTTACGTTTCAAAGAATGTTTAACGTTCAGAATTGGTAGAAAAAATTGTTAACATCATCAGAGCACTTGTTTCTTCAAAACATGGGTGCCTGATAGGAACTCTTTTTTTTACCGAGAACATATTCAAATTTATTTGATGTTTTCATATCGCATTTGGACAGCCTGCAAATTTGTGAAATATTGTGTGGGAGGTAAAACCTTATTTCGCAAAGTGCTGGAGTGCATTTCCGACCTTCCTCTTCTTCAAAGTGAATGAGCAAAAAATTTTGAAACATTCATCACATCATGGTAAAACAATACTCTGTGAAGAATGGCGCCCATCTCGCACGTGAGCAGCATAATTTTCATATACAGTAGTTGCATGCGTATCTCATCCCTGTGAATTTACACCATATCCGTGGGGATATATGTTACACAAATACAAGGATCAAAACTTCTTTTCTTCCCTATAAAATTCCGAAAAAAATATTCCATGTTCGGGAGAAAACATGGTATTTCGCGAGATATGCTTAATTTTTCACTGTCTCGTCGAATTTGTCTCGCCTGTGTCCGCGGCACTTACTTTTCGCAACCCATAGGACGGGGCATTCGTTCGACAACGTAAAAAGACTTTTTTTTTCCGGAATGTAAGTAGGTATTTTGTGAACAAATCTCGCAATGGGTCAGCGGAAACCAGCAAGTGGAGTTCGGGAAACGATGGGCACCGGAAGCCCATAAGAGCACTGCTTTCGTGAGCCAGGACAAGTGACCCACGGAATAAGTTATGATCCCAGGAGGCGCAACTAGTCTGAAAGATGATGCCATCAGGCGCTGCTCTGATCTATGACAAGCAAGGAACACTGAAGCCAAAAATCTACACCAGAAAAAAAAAACAGCCAAAGGCGATTTCATAAACTTTTTTTTTTACAATAAGCAAAAGATGATGAATTAATCTGCCCGCCAGAGTGCCTTGTTGGGGGGAAGAAATTCAGGCAACCCCTGAGTTGAAAAAAGAAAAACTCAGCTAAAGCTCGTATAATTCTTTCTAATTTCTTTCATCACAAGGTCCGGCTTCTTTGACATCCCTCTTCTTAGTGACCTGGTCTTAGAAACCCAGAAACCCATACAACCTACATCAACCTAGATAATTCCGAGAAAACTTTTGCGGGATTTTATTTCCACTCAGATCTGGATATGATCCTAAAGGAGGTTCAGAACTGTCATTCATGTCAATGCCATGGCCATGACAGTAAACGTAAACACTGAATTAATATAAATCATCGCATTCATTCATTCATCCTGTTCTCGATGTTTTTTGGCTCGGAACATTCATTTCTTGATCATTTTTTCATGCTCAGGGAATATTCTTAACGAATTTCTGTTCTTAGTCTTCGGGATTTCTGACTAATTCCGAAAATATTCTTTATTCCCTTGCCACACACGCGTTCAAAAAAAGACGATTGAAGAAATTTGCGTAATCGATTCCTCACATTTTTATTCAATGAAATGCAGCATTTAATGTGAAAAGCAACTGATTGTTCGGATTAACCCGAAAATCATAATTAGCTTTTCAACATGATTTGAATCCGAAAATAATTCTCCGCAAGAAAGTTTCTGCTCTCTTCGTAAGATTTCACATGGAACCGTCGGCAAAATATCGACCCGAACATGGATTTCTTTATTTATTTTTTACTGAAGTGGGATGTTGGAGGAAAAAGTTGCACTTCAGTTCACAATTAGCCTGCACTTGTTTGTTTCGTTGTAGGTTGCTGTCCTAATTTTCTTTATTCCGGAGCGGCTTCCTGGGAAATAGTAGCATGGAAGAAAACAACCTCAACTTGTATCCTCGTACTGAACTAGCTCTTGATTGCTTACCTGCTGGGATAAATAAAGACACTGACGAGATGGGAAGAGCAGTTCCCTGTAAAGCCAATGAAATTACTCGAAATCAGGGTGCGAAATATTTAGGGCGACGGACTTCTTAGACCGGAAGTTTGCGACAGAAAGCTTTCGTACTTCTACAATAAAGAGAAAATTTCTGTGATTTATCTTTTAAAATCAGACAAGTCGCCCAAAAAAATTGGACAGACATTTTTTTATTACAGTATTGCCTATTTAACAAAAATCCCATGAAATAATTTTTTTTCTTCAAGAATGATTTAGCCGTTTATTTCCTCTGCTCAAAATGAATCCTCGTCCTGATCTCTGGGAACTAATAACATTCTTTCGAAGACACTTGACTGACATAAGAGTACCTTCCATTCGGAAAAAAACGGGTACATTTCCTCAATGTTTTTTCCCCTTTAAAATCTATCAGTTCTTTCTCGCCAACTTCCAGGGTATTGTACAGAACATCATTCAACCGACTTTTCCAAGAGCTTTATTTTTTTATTCCCTCGAATTGTATAAATCCACGAAAAATATTCCGGCGAACGAGTGATCGATAAAATCTACCGTTTTTGGCACGCGATCTCTTGAGAGCCTTCTCAAAAGCTTCTGACTTCCTTTCAAAAGCCTAAAAATTGCATCTCCAAAAACAGAAATAATTCAAGAAGTTAAAAGAAGATGCATCAATGGTTCTTCACCCTCAATGGTCGTAAAAAAAACCATCATAGACGGAAATCAGACTTCCCACGTGGCACGAAAAATTTCAGTAGATAGTAAAAATATGATGAAAATACTTTCACAACTCTGACGAAAAGGCTGAAATTACAGTTGAACCTCAATAACTCGAATCTCCGTGAGACGAATTATTTTCAAGTTCCCGACTGACTTCCCTTCGAAACAATGCATTAAAAACCTCTGCAGCTCCTCTCAAACCTCCTTGATTCAAATTTTCGGAATCCTTTTGGTTACTTTTTTACAAATGAAAGAGAAAATCAATAAAAAAGTAACATGATGTCCTTTGAAAGGAATTGTTAGACTGATTGGGCAAATGAATCCCTGCCTCCAAGTTCAGCATGATATGAACTAATTTAAGAAGCAATTTGAGTTCCACTCAGAATATCACCATTTAAAATCGTCTACAATTCTTCTACGTTTCCCACGACAAAAATTCGTGTTTCCCTTACTCCTAACCTCCCCAGACTGGTTTTACTGTGTTTCGTTTATTTTTTTTTATCAACTCCACCCCCCCCCCCCCCCCCCCCCCCCCCCCCCCCCCCCCCCCCCCCCCCCCCCCCCCCCCCNCCCCCCCCCCCCCCCCCCCCCCCCCCCCCCCCCCCCGCAAAGTGGGACCTCGGGTGGGTCTCGTAACAAACACACCCATAAAACCCCGGAAATCTGAGGTCTTGCTTGTCCTGTTTAGTGTGCCCCACACCCGCATAAGAAAAGGGACAAAGTCAGCACAGCCCAGGAAACCCTCGCGTCACGGCGACACAAGCGGGTATTCCATCATCAGCTCCGAATAAGGAGAACTCTTCGCAAGGGGAGTTGGGGGTTGAAACAAGGAGGGGGGGGGGAGACTGGCTATATGGCGATATGGCAGCACGGATGGAGCAAAAGGTGAATCGGATGTATCGCCGTATCCGCTTGGCCCGCGTCCAACCTGATGGGTCCGAGGGAACGGAAACCCCAGCACAGCTAAAACCTTCTCCCAGCAGTTCGGGCAGCGGGCTGAAAACGGTAATAACTGAAGCGATATACGAATAATTAATCCCTTGTCGTGGATTACAGATATACACCATCATATCTACCCCCCCCCCCCCCCCCCCCTGCGATATTCTTCACGGCATGGTTGCGTGTGCCAAAAAATAAATTCGAGTAGAAGGATGTTGACCAAAAAAATTTAAATAAAATCAGCCAAGAGATTCTCCGCTGCAACCCTTTTAAAGGCTTGCAGTCCCAACGAGATTCGTATCCATTCAGGAAAATACGATTGTGAAAAAACAAAACAAAATCAAGTTGAAGAGTATCGACAAAAAACTATTCAATTTATTCTACATTGGTGCTCCGCGGAGCCCTTGAGCCTTCTATTTCTACGGGGATCCGTAGCTATCCCAAAAAAATACACACTCAACACAACAGAAATTATGACTGCTTTTGGAAAAAATTGTTGAGTTACATTTTATATAAAATAAATCAATCAATACCTTGCAGGTATTACACATAAAAAAAGAAAATTGGTCTACGCTGACTCCTCGGAATGGTTATACTGAAAAATAATGCACATCTTCATCTTCATTTAATACGCAATTTCAATATTCAATGTCTACGAGTTCAGATAAGTTTCAAACTTCGATTTGAAACCATGCACACAATTTATCACAAGTATATTGATAAAATTCCAGAGCTACATACAGTATTGTATAAGGAGATATGCATTTCATGAAATGCGCATCAGTATTTGACGCAAATGTCCTTTATTGTGCCTTATTAAACGATTTTAGATTTTGTGCACTAATATTTTACTGAATTAGGTACGTGTTTCCCCGGTCCTTCAAAATATCCGTCATAAAATAAGAATCTTATAAAAGCCAATTAAGAATTTCAAAATCGATGATGTATCTCACTCACATAAAATAAAAAATTTACAGGCTGCATATAATCGCTCATTCTCGATCCTTTAAATTAGAACAATATTTCGTTATTGTGCGTACAGAAAACAGCGAAAGTCAAATGAATGACATTTTTGTATGACGGAAAACGCCTGGGCAAAAATAACCCTCAAAAGAATTTCAGATATGATGGTGTATATCTGTAATCCACGACAAGGGATTAATTATTCGTATATCGCCTACCTTACAAAGACTGATTCAGCGATGTTCGTGGAGTTAGAAAGAGCGAGAAATTCTTACTCAGGAAAAAAACATCGCTGGAAGAAACCAGAATAATTTTTCCCCCTTGAAGTAAAAGTCGCGAGTGGAATCCGCAACTTGAAAGGAAATCCAAGTCGCAAGCTTTCGGGTTCAGAAACACCGTAGTTATCATGTAAACTTGAGGCACCACGTCAATCATTCTTTTTTAAAAACTCGAAGTTGATAAATTTCTCAGGATTTTCTTCGAACAAGCCTTCAATATCCCCTCAGTTTATTTGGAGGAAAACTTCCTGAAGTTCGAACATATTATGAAAACCGGATTTCTCCATGTATGAAATCACTGCTACCTTTGCTATAAATGAAGAACAACAGACTTCAAACATAATGTATTACAGAATTTGGATTGCATCGAGGAACTCTTCTCAAGAATTTTTCAAGCTTCAAAATCATCAAGAAAACTTCTACAGTCATTCTCTCACAAGGAACTGGCCAACCACGAATTTCAGGGGATCTTCAAACAAAAAACAGGTTCATGAAATCCGTCCTGCGTGTTTCCAAGGGTTTGCTTCAGATTCAGCAGAAACTTAAAAAAAGAACTTCTTCCGAAACAAGAATAAGATTATTGAAAGTATACTACCCTCGAAAGTCATCAAGTTTTGCTTCAGCATGTCAAATAAATATGAACCGTGTCTTCAACCAAAAATGGACTCGCGTTTGAGTACTAACTATCGAGTTAGCACTTAGCACTCAGAATGATAGAAAATAGTTTTGAAAACGTAGCTTTTTTTGTAGATAAATTTCACTCAATGTGTATTACATAAATAGCAAACCACCGAAACGGGTTCTGCGGGAAGGGGCTTAAGGTAATATAATCACATGATCGATTTCGTGGCGCGAAACCGGTAATTTTGAATTGGATTAAAAACATGACAAAGCCGACACCGTCTCAGCACGGATACCCAGCATAACTGAATCATCTCTAATCAGACGTATTCATTCCCTTCTCTGTCGGTTAATGCCGCCAGGCTTTCGATGACGGGAATCAAGGATCGGAATCTTGCTACATTTCAGAGAAACACCAATTCAAGCAAAGGTAAAGAGACATTCCAAACTCAGCCATAATATTAATAAGTAAGTCAACATCTCAGCGAGTAAACAAAGTTCTGATTTTCTGCATATTTTCGATGATCGATTTTTTTTAAAGACTACTCGTGGTCAGCGTCTGCTAAGAACTGAAGGTAAACTTATTCGGCGAATTTTCAACTGAAGTGTATTAGTTGAACCGTTACGAATAAAATGATTTGACAGCTTTAAAAAAATTACATGAGAAAACGTCCTAAAATCCTCAACACTTTTCATGATCAATTGAAAATAATTTTTGCTTGAAGAGGAAATTCTTGAAATGCAGTCCAGATTTCAGCAAACTTGTTTCTCAGTTGGTATTTTAGTGAATGTTTCCCATCCAACATCTCTCAAAAAAATTTCAGAAATCAGAGCATTTGTCTGGTTGGATTATGGTTTTCAAATCTGTCGCCAAGTAGATTTTGTATACTCTGACACCTTTCACAGTATATTTCTCAGCTCTTTGACTGCCACAATTGTCATAAAACATTCAACTGTCACAAGGTAACCCTATGTCAGCATAATAAAAATTAACCTTCTCAACACTCTTTTTCTTTCAGTTTATCAAGTGTATGAGTTGAAAGTAATTTGTACTATTGCTCAGAATATCTTCGATTAACAGCCTGTGAAAATTACCGAATTGCACAACGATATAGAAAGATAATAGCAAAGGAAAAGCACGAGGCTGACACGATTTATGAACCAACGCTTTCACGACAAGTAATATGCTAAATTAGCAGGCAACAAGTCATGTCTAGATTTTAATTTGTTTGTCAGCATAATCCAGGAATTAACGCAGAAGCGAGATCACGAATAAACTCGCAATTCTGCACCAGCGTCAACCATTATGCACGAAAAGACTAAAAGGGTTAATAAGAAAATCAAGAATCTTGAAGGAATTATGCATCTCAAAGGCCACACACACACAGCATACACATTCTGCTGGAAGCTTCCTGAAACAAGAAAATTGAAATTCGTAAATTTATCAGCGAGTTAACATGATTTTGAAATTAGAGGACTCTTGCGAGCTACAAAACGCGTCACCAACCATTATTTACGAGTTTAATTTATCTTTTACGCAGCTACTCGTTAATCCTTGAAAAAAATGTTCCAACGCCGTTAAGAGGACTATTAATCCGTTTTGGCGCAGTCTCCGATGAATAAATCCGTTTTCAACAATGGACACGAATGAGGTGGAATTTACTCGAAGAAAAAAAAATTACCGTTTTTTTTTTTAATATTCTGCGGCGGAAATCTCATTCCGACTTTCATTCCAGTGGTCGTTTTACAGTTGGAAGGATTAATTACATGCCTCGGGGATTACCACAAACCCAAACTTTCTTCCGTGCTGATTAATTAAAAAGCTAATCCGAAGGGTTTTTTGGAATTTGTCATATTCTGCTGCACATTCACAACCAATCGCATAAAATTGTTGTTTAAATAATGCGAAAGTACTGGGAAAGAACGTACACAAATTCGTCACCACCTTAATTCAGTTGATTTAGCCCAGATAAACCGGAGTTTTTAAATCAAAATCTGTACAAATTTACAATATTTGTAATGGCTCCCAGTTATTTATTAATTCCTCCTTTTAATCAAAGGAATTAAAATAGAACATAACCTCACGTTAATTTTCTGTGGATTTTTTTTATCATTGGAGACCAGGTAATTAAACCACGCATCACTGACCAATGGATATTTGAAGACAACCTTCTCATTCACAAGCTCAATAATTGCGTAAAATCATACGAATTTTCGATTTTAAATTTCCTGTCATATTCGGACGGCTGTCACCAAAGTGTTCTTAATTATCTGAACAATTTGCTGGCAGTTCGATTCTATTTTATGAAACATCCAAGTGCAGCCAGTAAGACTTTCTCGCTTTCCTAATTAACTTTTGGCACCATATTTCCTCCTCATATTTTTGACAACGATATTGTTTCGAGGAACGTTTAGTGGATATATTCTCATTCGGTGAAAAATATGATGATCTGGGGTGTGCGACCCTCGTAAACCTAGTTAATATTCCCCAAGGACAATCGATCATCTAAATTTCAACCAAGACTCACAAAGCGTTCGCAAAATAGTCTCAAAAATTGTTTCCTCGGCTGTGCTGAAGACAGATAGGTACGCGGGAACGGAAAACGTTCGCAGCGCATCAATTTAGTGATGTCCGAAGGAGCATTAATAAAATTAATGTTTAGCCTGACTTTTTCCCCCCGAGGCAAAGTTCTAAATCACGCACTCGAGGGTCGTACATCAGCTAAAGCTCTTTGCGTAATGCCCGAGTGAGTAGAATAAAAACTGCATTTTCAGGGGGGCTTTACCTTCTTTGAAGACATTCATCATCCAACACACAACACTCCGTATGAGGTTTGGTACTGAACCTCAGTCACCGACTGAAAACGAAAGATTAATCCTCTGCAGACAGGTCAATAAGTCCGTGTCAACTCGGAAAAGACTGCCCACTGTGAACATACGGCTTGAGCTTTCTGCTTTAATCTTCCAAAAGTTTCGACGGAATAAACGTTCGTTTTGCACCCAGCACTTGAAGAACACGGCGGAAGAAAGGCCTCAACATACTGACCTCTTCTTGCCATTTTACTCGCCTATCCATGTTTTTTATTCATTTTTTATTCAGGATACCTCACAAGATGACAAAATAATAAAATGCCGTTTGGATTTTCGTGTTTACCTGTAAGCATCACGAAATGGAATTTCAGAACTTCAAAACGTTTGCGTCCAATGCCTGTCCACGCCAATAAAAAAATTTGCCAGTGGCTGAAAATTACAGTTTCTAAACCGAAATACGAATTCCGCATTTTTTCTCGAAATTGTCGCAATAATTCGAATAGAAGAAAACCAGAAAGAATGGTCAGGGTTCTGTTGATAATGAAGGCATACAGGATCAATAATGCGATTAAAAAGCGAGAAATCTCAGCAGTCTAGATTAAAATGAGCGCCTTAATTTATTAGAAGAAGAAATATTTTACATATTTTATTAAATACGGCGATAGATTAATTCAAGTAAGTGCAAGTAATAAATTCAAGTAAAGATGACTTTAATTTCACAAATATTCTTGAAAGTGGCCATACAAGTATTCTACTATTTCCTCAAATTTAAAAAAAGAGACCTTGGCTAATTTTCAGGTAAGAATTGGGGTACTCATTATCGCTTTCGACATCATAGTAACGGGCTTCTTCAATAACAGTTTCTTATTTTCAACCACTCCCAGAACAATTTATCAAAAGCTAATTGGCAAAACCCGGGAAATCCGTCGCATAAATCTTCCAAAACAGTCGACACTCAACCGAAGTTTTGCAACTGTACCTTTGATAAATTAGTGACCTAAATCTTGAATTTTAATAGGTAGCAAAGATTTTTCTTTCTCGCAGTTTAGTTCATTATTCCGGTTTTTTTAAACAAGCTGAATTGTACGCTGAGATCACTATTACAGTACTATTCTCTGAGCATTATTTTGAAAATACAAAATAAATCATCCGAATCGTGAGGGTCTTACAACGAATTTTTTAGGTTTAGAATGAGTCCGACAGGCTTCAGTGTCAATGTTGGCACCTGACAGTGAGTTTCAATTTTTTTAAATAATCGAATAAAATTCTTACATGTGCAGCTTGTGGTTTCCAACAGTGAAATACTGTATATCATATTATTTGCATTGAACACTCCAATGAAATGGTGCCAATGACAGAAAACTGTCGATGATTAAGTGGCTTGGAAGGGGGGGGGTTAGGGGAAAAAAAACAAAAAATAAAATATGCAACGCAGTTTCGAGTTTTCAAGAATTTCAAAATTGCAATGCGATCAAAAATAAATTTCTAACCTGATTCGTTGGCATGTGCGGATCTCTCAAGTATCTGCAGACAATGAAAGAGAAACAGAGGCCGATCCCTGCTGCAAATGCTTCTTGTATTCGAAGCGGAAGCAACGTGTATATGATGAAGGTGAAGAACATGTTGAGCCACACGCTTTGACCTGGTGGATGCTGAGCTGGGTCAAGCACCGCCAACACCTGCACGAAACGGAAACAAACCCTCGCCGTCTATACTGTGCATCATAAAGTGGCTTCAGCAGAAAAAACAAAAAGAAAAAAAAACAGGTCATTAGCAGAAAATTGCAACCCCAGTTGACTTCATAAAAACGAAAGCCTGATTCTACGAAAATCGGACGTCTTCCGCTTTGAAAAATACGTCTGAGGCGACGATTCGTGAGTGATATCAAAGCCATTTACATGTTTGTTCCCAAAAAATGTATTGCAGAAGAATAATGCTGTAAAGGCGACACCCAGCGTGTGATCTCATCTTTTAAACACGGAATGAAAGAGAGATTCACTTTTTTTAGCGTAACAAAAACGGGAATATTTCGGCGACTTATTGAGAAAATTTCATTCTAAAATGTTTGTCAAAGAAAGGTCGTAATTGCACGAAACGACTCTTGACAGGAGCTCAGCAAATTCTCGGTGCTTCATATAGAAAACATGACATTTTCAGACTTCTTTGAAAACTTCCGTCACTGGAAATTGATGAGGCATTTTAACTTCTGGAAGGTCTCAATAAGGGAAGATCTCAAGCTAAAACTCGTCGTAAAATTCCAAAGTTCAACTTTAAAACCTCGACATCATATTGCCTGCAGACTGATCTCATCTGCACATTTGCAATCTATTGATTTCAGTAGTTTTTTTATATCTCTCGCAGGCAGGTTATATCTCTCTGTTACGCAAAATTTCTTCCTCGCAAAATCGGGATACGAAAACTGACGTGAAATGCTTATTAAAATAAAGATCCCAATCTGCCTTCAAGAGAACTCAGTCGCATTACACACGAAATTGAATGAGTGGAGAAAAAAAAAAAAAAAAAAAAAAGTTACTCCGCCCCCNNNNAAATTGAATGAGTGGAAAAAAAAAAAAAAAAAAAAAAGTTTACTCCGCCCTCGAAGAAGGAACAGATTCAAAGGACTCGCGGGCGCCATAAATCAATGAGTTCACTCCGCATTCGGGCCAAAAATACCCCGAATCCAGGTCGGATCAAGATCTTCCAAATTGGAATCGTATCCCCTTGGCTAAAGAACTCTAGACCGCATCAGTGATATTTTCCCCCCTTGCGCTGTTTATTCTTCCCATGGATCTCGGATTCTCGAGTTTGTTCGATACGAAAAGGGTGAGTGCATTTGTGACGGCAGTTTTAAAACTTCGGTTTTAAGCACGGAAGGGTTGTGAAGAGCTCTGCTGTGCGGGTCACGGTATTTCGCGTTCCGAACAACTTCGAACTTTGCACAAACCCAGTAGCAGGACCCAACATTAGCTCGCTCTGGCTTAGACAAACATCAGCAATCACGAATATAAGCTTTATGTGATCATTCAACCAGGAATTTCATAACACGAGATTGTATTCCTGAAATAGACGTGAACCCATTTCGACGATACTATACGAAAATGACGACGAAAGCTTTTCACCATCAGTCAACAAATCACGCTTGGAGAATTTTCGAGCAGCCTTCCTTGAGGAAAATTGATTCAAGAAGCAATCTATTTCGTGAGCCTCAACTGAATATTATATTTAAAAAACGGTTTCAATGGAGAAAATGGGAATCGAAAACGTATAAGCGATGCTTCGAGCCCCAAGAACTCTTACTCTTTCACGCACATCTTCCCGGAAATTCTGGAGGGATGAAAAGCAACAACATAATTTACATACTAATAAATTATAATTTGCAAGGCATTTGATTATAAAACATTCGTTTTTATGACTGTGTAGATTCGGAAATGGAGTACGAAGCTTACCGAATAAGACCGTTAAATAACCAAATATAGTCAAATCTTCAATTTAAATCTATCCGGTGCGAAATTATACTATCGTAAGTTAATGCATCCACGGCGGGTTAGAGAAAAGGATGATTCGGATCCTAACGGCAATCGTCATTTGAAAATAAACAAAAATGTTTAAGCTCATGTATAATTAATTTAAAATTGATGTCAAATTTTGTGAGTGAAGCTGATTTGGCGGAATTAACATGCGTATTGAAAAGATAAAACCGGACAAATTTTACTTTTGTTTTAAAACGAATCCAGGAGTATTTGAGAAGACGGTGTAGGTTCAATCCAATCTTTCCCTTCATATACAGCAAAGATCCAAGACACCATCGAAAATAAAACGCTAACCATCGGTTTAAGCGTGTTTTTTTGCCAAAACAATGCGGCATTCCACAGCCACAGAACTGAGTTTTTGAAAGACTTGGGATTCTCACAACTGAATGATAAGGTCCTTTCCCAAATCTTGGAAAACCAGGAAACACTGTTAGCTATACAAGTACTGTATATGATTTCTTCTCAGAGAATCTCTTCAAATTGTTTAATCAATTAAAAATTATCTGGGAACAGACTGATAACCTTGTTCTCTAATTTGTGCTCAGTGATTGCCTTTACTGTGCTGTGATTTTTGTCATTAAAAAATGCATTTGATGCATTTTCATGTACTGTCATGTATATTATCTTTATACTCATTTAGGGATTTATGTTTCCGTCTAATATGCCTGAATATGTTTGAATGGCTATGTGAAAAAGGTGGGATGGGATTAATATTTTTTTCTCAACCTCGTAAACTCTTGAAGAATGCAAATGAAAAATGAAATGAAGCTTCCCTACCAATCAATCAAGCGTGGATTAAATTATATTTTAGTAAAAACGGGGTTCTTCTCACCTCCAGCGAGAGAAACGACAAGAGCAGGATGTAGGAGTACATCATGAGCGACGTCTCGTTCGACAGTTTCCGAGACACCATGACAGCGACTATCGTGTGCACGAACCCGTGGATCCCGAGCACGGCCAAGTGCACCAAAGCATGGGTCCTGGGATCCGTCGAACCCGCGACAACCGGCGACATTTGCTTCAACACGGACGCCGCGGACAACGGTCCTTTCCCGACACCTTTGACAGTGGCTCGTTCGAAGACCTCGTCATCAATCACTTCGGCCAATACTACGACGGTGTCGGCAATCGATGAGTTGACGGCGGCAGCAGCAGCAGCAGCTGGTGCGGGTGCTGTTGTTGTTGTTGTTGCTGATCGAGTGACGTTGGAAGACGTTTGGAATGCTATCACGGCCGTGAGGACCATGAAGATCGCGTTCGACAGCAGCAGGAGCCCGACGAGCCACAAAAGCCCGCGTTGGTTCAGGCGCAGGAAATACCTCTGATACAATGCCTCCACCTTTTCGGGTATAGAAAAGAACCACGTCAACCAGAATCGACACATTCACGGTCCATGCACAACAACTTCCCCTTATTCACGTGAAAAAAAAAAAATAATAAAATAAAATTAGACAAAGAACGTAAACGAGGAGACAAAACCCAGCATTGGTGCGACTGTGATTCTCCTTGCTCATGCAGCACAGGTGACTGATTGCCAGCTCACACATAAAAAAGTAATTCCCCCAAAATAAAGCCTGCAACTTTTTATAGATATTTTTACATCCCCTCGTTCCAATTCCTGAGGGGAAAAAGTCCAATTGATGCTTTCCAAAAACATTTCTCCCCAAAAATGAAGCATTTTCCAGATGTTCGAAATTTAGAGAAACTGATGTTCATTTCTTCTCACTTGACGGCTGTGGAGAAATTATCGCTAAACTAATTCAAGGTGGTCCCAAAAATATGAATATTTTCCCCCAAAAATAAAGCCTGCAATTTTTAAAGATATTTTTACATCCCTTCGTTGAGGTATAACGGCTGTGGAGAAATTATCGCAAAACTGATTCAAGGCGGTCCCAAAAATAGATCAATTTTCAAGTTGAAGGATCTTAGCTATCTTATCATAAATAACGTCCATTGAAGCTCATGTAATTTTGTTTAGGACGTTGCCCAATTGTAGGCTGTCACGTGTATTACGGTACTCTTATGAAAAATTTGAATAAGTGCTACCCTTGAAGAATGCTGTCTTGTTTATCTCATTATAATTCAAGAACTTCGTCTTGCCCCAGTTCGGCATTGCTTTAAATAACTTGCAGATGGGCTCCAAGAGATTTTTTCCAGGGTTGCCCATTAATATTCATGAGCCTTAGGATTTTTTTAAACCTACATGAAGATATAAAATAGCAATTCCGGAGGAGAAAACATTTAGTTTATGCGTTCCAAAAATATTTCTCCCAAAAAATGAAGCATTTTCGATATATGGGCGAAATATAGAAAAACTGAATTTCATTTCTTCTCACTGATTTTCTTTTCTTCGAGAATAATTCATGATAAGGATTATTTTGTTCATCGGAAGTTTGCAAATGCTGTATTACGAACAGTCAAGTTGAAATGACGCTTTAAACTCAATTGAGCTACAGTAAAATACAACTGTTCGTTTTCATTGTGATTACCTTTAAAATTCGTTATACGAATTTTTCACATTACTTTTATTCCCCATACAGGCACATCTCCCATCGACAAATAACATGCTGTAATATCGGAATGAAAAAATATGAAAAAAAAACAGAGGCTAAAATGGTAATTTCAAAACTTGAAAGATCTTTCAATAACTTGGCAATTTTTCTTCGGAAAGCTCTTTTTTTTTCGTCGCATCAAATTCGAGCCTAATCTTGGAAGAATAAAGTTTGTCGCGCTCACCAACGGAGCGATGAAAAAGAAGGCGCAACTTGTAATAGTCGCACAGCGCTGACAAACGCTTGCACAGAATATTGCGAATCTCAAACTTCTCGGCGCAGTTCGCGCATTTCCCTTCTGAAATATCGAGATTTCCGCATATTTTCCATATACTTCATTCGCCCGGTGGGCCATACACGGGGAAAACACGGCGCTGCGAAAAAGTGATATTATACTGTACCTCTATATCGGAGCTTATTGTCCGCGAGACGAAGTCCGCGGGACGGTATGGCGGAACGAATGTAGACTTTCCGCGTGACGGTTTTATTATTGCACAAAAGTCGACAGATTGTGAGGATTTGCACGGGTGCATCTGCTCGTATGGAACTTAAGGCATAGGCCTTCTCTGAGATTTACCCGCGATGACGGGCGTTTATTCGGCTGAAGGAAGAGAGATTAACTGGGCCCAATTCCCGCGATTAATGTCTGCAACGCGGTATCTCTTCTGTGAGACGGGAAATTCATCATGTTCCCAGTCTGCAGAGTTGTCTTCAGAAACTGGCTTCAATTTTCTTGAAAATGCATCTCGAAAAATGCTCAAGTTTTTTTTTTTATTTTTTGCGAATCCATTGGGAAATGGATCAGGTGGAAACGATATGTGGAGGGTTGGAGACGTTCGCCTGGAGATGAAAATCTCACCGTGAAACGATAAAACCAGTATTGATTCAGATTAAAAGCTGGATTTTTCTATTTACGTGTTTGACATCGTTAAAAAAAAGTATTCGGAGTTTCTTGAGCAAAATGACGACGCCGAATTCCTGCAAAAATGCTACTCGTAGTGCGGGTGAAATTGGTCATCATATGCTCAGACTTTTTATGGGATGCAGATTCCTGTTAACCCCCTTTTCAACAATCGCACCAGAAACAATGCTTTGGGTTTCTAAAAATTTATTTTTTCTTTGAAAATCGTTGGAACAAATGCATCAACGTGAGCATCGACAAACATTTTTTTCTTAAGGAGAAAACCGCATTCAATGAGCATCCGTGTAGAGGATTTTCGATACGGTTTTCATAAAACTGCACAGGTTACATTTGCATGAAAATAATTCGCACTTTTAAAGCATTGAAAGGAATTCGTGACACATTTTAGAAACGCCACAAAAACAATTATTTTTTTGTTTTTGGTCACGACCACAAGCAAATCAAATTGTTGCGATAACTTTTTAGCGCAGCCAAAGACTCTGTTTGCAGTGATGCTCATAAAAATGCCTGACAGGCTAATTTCATTCCCCACTAATATATATATATATATATACTGTATGTATAACGAAAATTTTGGCGCTAATATGTGTTTGTCATGATTATTTCCCGCCTGAAACCCGATTCATGGGTGATGTGGATGACAAAAATGGGAATTCAATGCTGAATTTTCCCAAGAAAGCCTTTCCTTGATCGGCCGATAGATCATTAATTGAATCTTTCAAGATTTTTAGGTTTCATCAGCACATGAAATTGATGATCGATGCTTCGAAAAAGTCAATGCCAACAGTTCTCAGTAAAAAAAAAGACATTACAGATTCTGCCTTCAGTGACTGCTGTCGAAGCAACAAACGTACATAGCAAAATTAAATTTTCCGGAAGAAATTGTAATTCTGAAAATTTCGATGGAAACAATAAAAGACTCGAGAATCGAGAGAAATTATCATTTTATCTCACTGCAGATCCGTTATTATTTTGAATCAAAAATACGGAACTGGTTTCCGTTATTCCCAGATGCTGAAGATTCATTTAATTTTGATTCCTCTGTTCGGAAATACTCCTCGAAGTCTCTATAAATTTCTTAAAAATATTTACCCGTGTTGCAATGGCACGGATCACTTTGAAATCTCATGCTTGAAAGATGTAAGCCTCAGTTTATCCCGACAACCTTTCCCCGCAGTCCTTGAACTGTTTTCAGCATCACCATAAAAGCTGCTGTCTATTTTCGCAGCACTTTACAACCGCAGCAAAGGTTACATACACTAAGCGCATTAAATCAGCTATAAATTACTTGGAGTCTCAGTGGGTCGTAAACTGGATCCAAAAACCGTGTCTCGGGTACAAGGATCAACTTCCAAGCACCACAGAACGAATCACAGGCTGTGAAGCCTTTGAAAACCCACTACCTCAGATAATCACATGGTAAACGGAAGTATTTCCGTCGCGTTTTTTATTTTTTTTTATTCCGAAGCAGAAAATTATTATTAGTTCTTTTCACGCGGGACACATAAAAACCGATTCATTCCAGCAGGCTTTTCAAATAGCAATACCGCTTGCTGTGATCGGATATTTCATGAGAAAATATGGCATGAGAAACTGTCGGTGTATGAAAGTCTATATGAAACGCACATATCCTCTTCACGGGTGACTTCGGCGTTCATCCGTTCATCACACATCGCTACTCTTCTTCGACCATATCGTCAAGCAGATATGCTTCTGTATCGTACACGTATTAAGAATATTTGGTTACCTCATTAAACCTACGCGCTGATGAGGAAACCCGATCCGCGTTTCCGACGGTTGATTGCGATTCTAAATATACCTTTTGATCTCGGGGAGGCGAATAACCTTGACGGAAACATGAAGGGATTAGCCAGGTTAAAGCACCCATTTTGTTCACCGCATCTTCTTCAGCTGTACATATATCCAATATCCATTCCTCTTCTAATCCCAATCCACGCGGATCCGCTACGTATCCCGCAAAAAAAACCACAATACCCGGTAACCATATAGGATAACTTTCAAAGAAAATCATGTCTGTCTGATGGTGATCACGTCACGTAATAATCCCGGAACCCTCCATAGTGTTAGGATGAAGAACTCAAGAAGCTTTCGATTTGCCGCAAATTAGTAAGGTATAAATAACCAAATAGCTTGAGTTAATGCAAAGCAGTGTACCCCAACCTTCTTGGGCCCGCGGACCAGCAAATTTCTATGAATTTTTTTGCATAGCAGAAAATTTATAAGAATTTTTCTGCAGACTGGCAACGTTTCATGAAAGTTTTGCAGACTCACAACGTTGCATTTGAAAGACAAAATGGCAGGCACTTGAACAGTTTCTGCTTAGCTTTGGCTAAAATTGAGTTAAAGCCCAATGAAGCTACTTGCTACTTTTGTTAAATTTAATTTGCTGTAGAAAATTTCCCATGGACCAACAAAAAACAGTGGACTAGGTGCCAGTCTGGGGACCATTGGTCCCCGCCCACCTTTTCAAGCCCGTGGATCGGCAAATTCTCATAAAATTTTGAGGACCAGCAAATTTCCAAAACAATTTCAGCTGACTGGCGAAGTTTTGTTAAATTGTTGCTGTCTCAAAAATGTTTTGCCTAAAAGACTTTAGGTGGTCAAAATATTTTTGCTTTTTATCTAAAATTAAGTCAAGAGCCAACAAAGCAGCTATAGAAGTGGAATGTCTTCAAAAAAATAAAAAGGTGGGCTTGAAGAAAGGTTTCTCAGGATTAAAATTTTAAATTTATTACTTCATCAGGTTATTATTTCATCAAATTTGACTGAAGTGTTTTTAGGATAAAAGCCGTCATTTATTTTTCATCAGATAAAGATCCTGTAACGTCCTTCATTGCTATTTTTTGATACAAGCATGGAAAAAATTTCCTGTGGACGGGCAAAAAAACTTCTGTGGACTGCTGGTGCCTGTCCGCAGACCACAAGTTGGGAAACACTGCTCTAAAGCCCCACCCCAAGTGCACCTGCTGTTGTGGTTGGAAGTGCAAAGGTAAAGCTAAACTGATTACTGAGATCATGGCAAGTAATTGAGATGTAATAGTCAGGGTATGAGGTATCATCTGGTATAAAAGCCAAATTAAGTGTTCCTTGAAGAAAAGTTCTCCTTTTATTGGGATTGACCCCCATGTCGACTGCCTTTCATACGTGGAGCCCCCATCGAGACCGCGCCCCAGGAATATAGAAGGAACTCGCGATATTCAACATTTCAGCACTCCATTCCAACCCCTGGATTTGTAATGCGTTTTCCGGAGAAGATGCTACTTGAATATCCCCTCTCTAGGCCTCCAGGGTATTTGCAGAGTTTTTTTTTTTATTTTATTTGTAGCTAAACATGATTTCAATGCCTGACTGCTGCCGGCGAGAGTTCAAGAGGTCACTGAGGTCTTTTGGGAGATTTTATAGCCCGAGATCCACTCATAAATTTTGAACTTTATTCGCAGGGATCTACTAGAAAGACTCCAAATAATAGATTGTGCTCGGGAAGCGTATGCGTAAAAAGAATGATAGTCAGCATAAATTGAAAGATGTGGAAGTCGTTGTTATAATACTTTTCAAAATATCCAAGATTGTTGCGTTTCTGTCAGTTTTGCTACGGGGGGAAAACGGATTATTGCAGCTCGCAATTTAAGCGCGTAATCGAAGAAAGGATTTCGTTATTCTAATGAATTCTAGCAAATTTATGATCATTAGAGCAAACTTTAGCAGAAATGGTTCTGCTGCATCGGCATCGTCATTTAGCTAGTGATAGCATCAAATCGGTACGAGTACTCTCTAAAAACGTCAGTACATAAATGACTCGATTTAAAAAAAGAGAGAGAATAAATCAGCCCAACGATTCAAATTCGTATACAGTGCTGGCACCTGTGAACCAAAAAATAACTTGGTATTCTCTCCTAAGATTTTTACAAAGAGGCTTTTGTAAAATTGTGTCAGGGCTGTAAGTGATTACCGCGTACTCTGAAAGTATTGCAGTACTGAATAGAAACTGTCTCAGTATCGTCACGCGTCTTCTCTTCCAGAACTTGACAAAATGATTTATGTTAAGAAGTCGAGAGTCTAGCAAAGATTTTGGCGATACTTCTGCTTTCATTATGGAAATTCCAGTCCGTCACTTCAGTGTTGATGAAATTTCCAAATTTGCGATAACGTTGATATTGCGTCAAAGTACCATCACATGCATTTTGTGAAAAGAAAAATTGTCTGAGTGCTTTCTCGCGAATTTAGAATTATGTGTTTAGTACAGTACTACAGTATTTTTATTTGTGTAAAAATCAGCGCCAATGCAAATCCTTCGACGATTTTAGAGCTCTGTCTTTCGAATGATTGCAATTCACGTGTTCATGACATTAAATATTATCCTCAGCCCAAGATTCCCAGCATATCATGAAAACGTGAATTGAAGCAACCCAAATTCCATCAGAGATCCTTCGTCGTCGCCAAAAACATTGAGCTTCTGCCAATTCTGGACGACCTCTATAGCTACCACAATATAACCCGAGAAAGGAATGGAAAGATTAATTCTTTGAAAGAAACTCATGCTTCTTTTTTCCCTGTAAGAATCCCCATGAAAAGATGAAATGTGCAGACGTTGAGTAATAAATTCGGTCCCGCTGGCCGCAATCCCATTAGCTTCTGAGCATTTTTCATCCGGTAAGTCCGATTCACGTCTAGCTGTCGTTCGTCGGGTCGTCCGGAAACGCTGGTTTTCCTTTTTTTTCTACTTTCATGAGGGAAAGGAATGAATGCTTTGCGAGATAGATGCTTCAAGGAATACGGTTTCTTTCTACGTGGTGGTCAAACTGATGACTGGTTGCATTTCGTAGAACTGAATTCTGCGTGGGATGAAAGCAAAGCCTCGGGTTGGTGGATCAGCGCCCGAAACATTATCAAATTTAACGACCTCCACATGTTTTTTTTTTTCTGCCTCTTTTTCGTCACTTCTGAAATCGCACTTCAAAAGATACTCGTTATGCTGTACTTGAGCTTCTTTGTGACCGGAAATTTTCTAGGGGAACATTTCATACCTTGTATGCGCATATCGCGGTGCATCTTCTAAAGTTAAACTACTCTTGAAACATTTGAATGAAAACTTTTTCCACGAATGCATACGCGACCTAGAACTCATGCTTAAACTTTTGAATTGGATTTTGGAATTGCATAAAACTGTGTGATCAAATCCAAAGTTGCAATTCAAGTTTAATCATGATCAAAAATATTCTTCAAATGCGGGATCCGTTGCGATTGAAGCTGATGAGAAAATTTATGATTCTTTAACAAAGCTTTAAAAATTTGACGCGTTCAAGAATAAATGCAATGCAAAATTCTTCTGGAACTTATCATAAAAAACCTCATCCTGTCGTCATCGAAAACGCTTTCCGTTTTTTCATCATCCTAGCAAACACGTTCCAAGAAATGTTCGAAAAATACTATCTAACAACTTTTGAATACGACTTTTTCGACTAGAAATTAGTAGTGATGTTGGCAGCTGGCGGATCATTTAAAACAGCGACAAATAAAATTAAAGAAATTTCTGACCAACCCTTTTCAGCCTTCTCTCGAGAGCCAGAGGAAATTCAAAAAAAATAATCAGTACCTGGGACGATTTTGCATTTTTTAAATGAACTTGACGTGCTAATTAACGAGCAAAAATACGTACTGAGAGAAATTTCGAGACTGCGGTGTGTACTCTCATTAATTCCTCGCCAAATACTGCCAGAGCCGTTGAAAGTCGGGGACTTGTTCTTAACGCAATTCAAATTTTTTTCAAAGCAGGGGAAAAATGAAACGGCAACCAAAACAATTTATAAAAACGATTGATCCGAGATTCCACAAGGCGGATGATTTATTATTGAAATTAAGTTGATATATCAGTGGTTAGTTCACACAAACCTCTCGCACATGACGAACTCACGCTTTAGTACGAGAATTTATTTCATTCTTTATTTTCTTAGGACAATTTTCATGAATATCCTAGCCGTGTACTAGAAAGCAACTCGACCGAGAAATTAGACGACATCTAAAAGACATAACTGGACTGAAAATGCAAGGTTTCTTTTTTTTCCCACTTGATGATAATTCAAACCGTTCAGAAAATATTTCTGGTAATTCTCAATTTCAAGCGGTGAATAAATCTATAAATTTCGATGCACGAATAATATCGCAGGATTGCTACTTGAAATCAAGTAATTTCACTTTCTGATTTCCAACTCACATTTTCTCCGACTTTCAAGCAAGGACTTCGCGGAAGTGCCATTCAATGACAGCAAAGTCATCAATAATTCAGACGAAACAACTCACTTGTAGATTCCTGAAACGATGAGATCGGAAAACGCGTTTGAGCAGAACTCCGCAGTGCCACCAGTCGTCCAATGGCATCAAAATCGATTCCACTTCTTCCTCCTCATCGTCCGGCTCTGCTTTCGACTTCTGGCTGCTACTCAACGCGTTCAAGAAGAAGGAGAAGAAGAAAAGAAAAATAGACATCTGGAGTGAACTGGTGGAGGTGGAACATAAAAATTGCATTACTGGATTATCCGAGCCGAAGGTTGAACGTTAAATCTCTTATACGCTTCTCGAGCGTGGCGGAGGAAGAACGGAAGACGAAGAACGAATGCTTTCTAAAACCTTTGAAGGAAATATCAAATTTTCCCTCCTCAGAATAGCAAAACGGAACTGAGAGCGAGTGCTGGAAAGCAATTCACTCGGAAATTCTTTCTTCCGATTTCAATGAGCGTTCAAAATGAAAGTCAACTTGACACTTTGTCAAGTGACCTGTTGAAATGTCAGTCGGAACTCGGGAATCTCCAGCTCAAACCTGGCTGACTGAAAGGAACTTTCAGCGAAAAAAAAATTCAAGCTGAACTTTTTTGAAAAAGAGGGAAAACGGTGAAGCGATCTTCGTGAATAAATGACACGTACCTCGAAGAAAATTCCGTTCCAGTATCAATAAAAATCATCGCTGATTCTTACGATTCTTTTCTTGCTAATTTTCGTTTCAGTCACGTCTCGAACCACTAAAAAATTCAATTTTCGTACCGAATTTTACTTTGTAATTTCACACGCTCACTTTCCCGCGGCATAACCCAAGACCATTAAAAAAAAATAACGAGTATCTGGGACGATTTGCACTTTTTTAATAAACTCATCGTGATAATTAACACAAAGAAATAAGCACAGAGAAATTTCGAGACTGTTGGGCGTACTTTAATACTCTCCGCCAAAAACTGCCAGTCCTCGAAAGTCGGGGAATTATTTTCCACGCTGTTCATTTATTTATTTTTTTTAAACAAGAGAATAAGACAACAGCAGCCAAAAAGGAATGAATTTATGATAATTGATAAAAAAAAAAAGATTCAACAAGATGCGTGATTTATTAGAGAGATTAAATGGACCTTCCAGCGATAGTTCGTAAGAAACTCTCGCACATGATGAACTTATACGTTGGTAAAGGACTTTATTTCATTTTTAAAAATTCAGGAATCTCCGGTAATTTTCTTTTTTCTGGGAATTTTCGTAGAGAGCACAGAACTTCGTTGAAAAAAGAGGAAATTCTCTAATAAACTTCAGGTTGCTTCGGGCATCGAAGAGCATTGAGGACTTTTGCGTAACAGCATCAATTGTGCAACAGACTCAGGCGGATAGTTTGGAGACCTGGATTAAAAAAAAAAGTTCAGGGCATCCTTGGAAGTCCCCTACTAATCGAGATGTGAAATGCCCCTTGGGCAGCACCAACAAGGACAAACTATGAAAGCCATTATGCGACTTCATTCATTGGAACCCAAACTCAACGTCAGCCTCGAGAAATAAAGTTTAGATGTGCTACGCACTAAAGCTATAGGAATGTGTCTCATCCGGATTGCGCAGAATTTGACTTCAAACACGAAATTTGAAACCGACTGTTCTTCAATTCATATCGTAAATTTTTTTCTGCAGGTTCGTATATTTTCAGTTGTGGTTTCGTAATTGGAGAAAAATTGACAAAAATCTAGAGCGAACTCAGGACAGACTGGACAGAATCCAGAAATGCTGTAATCCTCGCAAACATAAAATAATGGTTGAAAGAAAGGACATTTTTAACGATTTCCTCTTGGAATAGAACTTCGTTGCATAAAATTGCATCACTGAAATAATGTCTACCATTACCAGTAAAGAGCTGAACTTTCAATTAAAATTTTTAAAAAACTTTGACTTCTTTACAAAAATTGGGGTTGTTTACGGGAAGAGGAATATTATTAGGCCTCATCCTGCACAGCAAAAAGAATAAGTTTTAATCCTCTTGGGTTATTCTGTATCCAGCGATTTCCTCTCAGAACCGAATTCCTTAGCATAAGATTGCATCATTGAACTAACGTCTAGCGCCAGTCAACTTTCGGTTAAAATAAAAATACTTTTAATGCTTAAGAAAAATGGCCGTTGTTTGTACCAAGATAAATATTATAATCTATCATCCTGCACAACAAAAACAAGAAGTTTTGATCCTACTGGGTGATTCTGTATCCAGCATAAAAAATTAAAGTCATTTTTAAAAATAATAAACCAATGATTTCAGGGAGTTCAAATGTACCAAAAATGTACTGTGCTGAGCCCGACTAGTTTTTAAGGATGAGACTAATTTTCCCATCAATAAATCGATTTTATTATTCTTTCCGAAAGCTTCTTGATGAGCAGGTGAAAAACACAACCAAGCATCCTGATTGAATATGCAATAAATATGCATCCACTGAAAAGAAACCTGGTTGGTTTCGTCTTCAAACAACCGTCGAACACGGAAATTTTTCGCAGTACTTTCGAGAAATATGTTCACAAACGATGATACTTTTCCTCTTTATGGTCAGACTTTCAAAATGCAGTGTTTCTCGAACAGTCTGTGTGAGTAGGGCCCGACAACATGGACTCGAATTCGAGTCACGGCCATGGCTTCGCCGAGACTCTCACACGCACGACCACATTTTGATCTTCCCGCTCAACTGCGTGGGATGAATTACATTCCAATTCCCTACACAAAATACCGCGTGCTTCCGCTTGAAGGCAAAACGGTTGCTTCCGATCTCAATTGTTTTGTCCACAGAAGACAGGAGAGTAAGTGGCAGTTTTACTGTAATTTAAACTTCAGAACAGCGTCGTCGCTCGTCCTTCATAATTAATTTTTTTTATTTTTTAACCGAATGCGGTTGAAAAACACCGCAACTCCCGTGACCTCAGGTTTAATGTTGAAGAAAGAAAGGGCTTTCTGACCAGGCGTAAAAACTTCCGTTCGCTCATTTAGAACCGATTCACAAGGATTTTAAAAGTTCGTTACGTTCTTTTCACTTGAACATTCCAGCTTCCTACGAACAGCAATACTGTACACAAGTCAAGGACTTACAGTATTTTAATCACGTTGAGGAATACTCAAGTTTCATTTTTCCTCGAGCGAATCCGTGTTTTTATAGCTGGATGTTATAAAAAAAGCTAATTGATAATTCCAAATTCGTACATTCCTCATCCACAAATGCTGTAAACATTTTCCTAACGAGCTGCAAAATGTTTTTTTTTTTTGACAATAACTAAGGGGCTTCCTCGAGGACGTGCATGATGTAAGAACGGTTTGGTCTTTTTAAAAATAAGCAGTGATTAAATAAAGAAAAATTCTTGAATTCAGCAAACGAAGCCAGGATAGAAGCTCTGATGTATGGATATATATGGTTCAGTTTCTAGAAAAATTTCCAAGAATCAGGGCGTGCTTCCATCACAAATTCGAGAATTGCAAGTGATCTTGCTTTGTGGTTTTACAGTATTTCGGAAGATAAAATCAACAAAAGGAGTCGGTTATTTTTCTAGGATTTTTAGCAATATCATCTCTTGCCTTCACAAATTTGGCGAAAACACATTTTTACAGTATACACTATACAGCATATTTAAGTGCATTTAACTAGGCATCATTGAAAATTACTCAATTTTAAGCACATCCATAACGACAACTTATTACTGCCTGTACTTCGTTTCAAGCTTCGTGAAACTTCCCCCGAAAATTGAACTTTTCTGATTTTTATCCCAGCTGCTCTTTATTCTGTTCAGTTTCGTGGAAAAATTTTATTGAAGGAATGTAGGTCAACAGTGTTTGTTCTCTCTAACGCTAGAACCACTGTCACTTAACTATAAATCAAGCGTCGATATACTGTATTCTTTTTTATCTTTCAAAGTTTCAATTTCCATGGTCAACGCAATGATCTCATAGGACAGGAAAATGAGAACCGGATAATAATTTAAAAAAAATGTATTGAACATACATTACTAAAAACTGCGATAGTGTCCCGACATTCTGACACCCTGGCATCTAGAGAATTCGAGTTCCAAGCAGTTTCACAGCAACAACAAAAATCCTCGAAACTTTGGGAATTTTTTTTTCCAAGTTCTGGACACAGCTGATACAGATTCCAAAAAATGCTTTGCATCAAAATGAATGGGTAAATTATGCTTCCCGACATTCGGACACGGTTGGAGAAGGAATTTTACCGTATGTCCCGGAACACATTATGTATATACTCGTTGATGGTATACGGATTCTTAGGTTCACATGGTATGTGGCACCACTGTTGCCGATTTGAAACACGCTCAAAATGTGACAGCTTTCATGAAAGTTCGCGGTGAAAGAACGGAAAATCGCCCGACTGGCCTCGGAACTGGAACGAGACTGGCTCCAGCGATCGATCATCCTCATCCGTCCATTCGCCACCACGGGGGAACTTATTTGCTGGGCAAATCATTGATCGATTCTCGACGAATCGATCAATATTTATCGAATGATATGCCATTGAACTCACTTGTTGCGATGAAGCCCGGACGACGAGTAATGCTCAATGACTTCCCAATTGGACCGCCTCGGGGGCGTCATTGTGGCTTCCGACGAGGATTGTCGGTCCGAGTCCAACCCACTGTTGCTTCGTGGGCCCCGGAATCCCTTGAAAGACTCTCTCAAACTGCCCTGTGCCTGCAAAAGACCAAAGAAGAGGGATTGTTGACCCTTGTGCGGTAAGGTTGGCATATTTTCGCAAACTTTTTGTGTCCATGAGCACTGGAAACTGAAATTTTTTTTTTGCACCAAGATCTAAGTTGCAAAAAAGTCTGATATTTTTCAAAAATTTGCTTCATAAAAATTCCTTGCTGGGTGGCGTTTTTCAGTGATTCCTTGTTTACCATTGGAGATTTTTCTAAACAAGAGCATTTCCCAGATTTTTCCAAGTTGTTACCTTTGGCCAAACTGAAATGCACTGTCCCCCAAAAAATCCTGATTTTTCTGCAGGATGGCCAGGAATGCCCCACCATGCAAGGGTTTCAAAGATATAAATTCATTCATGAATAAGAAGTTACGCTTTTTCACGTCCTTGTTTGCACCATCAGAAGCTTGTGCACCAGAGAGAAAATAATTTTGAGAGAAGGTTTCGCAGATTCATATCATCAAAGCAAAAGGTTGGGTTTGAAAAAGGAAGACGAATTTAAATCCATTGGTGGGATCAATTTTTACATGAATATAGAAAAGTTGAGGAACATCTTTAGCTTCAATTTCAGACCTTTTACAGGTTGACAATTTGCAGAATTATGTGTTTCAGTATTTTGTGCATCAGGAGTAGCGCCATATGAAATACATTTTTCCTTGGTAATTGTTTGAGAAGCTTGTTTTTTTATTAACAATTTGAAACTTTTTTGCTGATTGTGTGCGTGATTGTTTCTTTTTGATAGATATATGTGATGAAAGGAATAATAGTCTTCTTATAAAACCCAAGGAGAGAGGATGTTCTTGCTGCTCTAATTATTTTTTAGCCATAAATGTAGACTTTCTAAAGTACTTCAAATTAAAATCGTTCGGATGCTCAGTAATTGCCTCAGCACTCAGATGTCTTTAGCATCTGAATGTGTATTTTAAGCAGTTTAAAATCTGCAGCAATTTATTTATGTTTTTTAAACTCTGAATCGAAGTACATAAGGATATAATCTCACAGTGTGTCAGACTGTTGTCAGCAAAAACTCTCTCAAGTCTCAACACAGCCTTCAATAAGGAAATGCAAACACGAATCGCAAGAAACTTGCTCGTCTATACAATCTCGTACATGGTACGACCTTCTTACCAAAATTATACCCGAGGTGGGAAAGTGTAAAAAAGGCGATGAAATAAATAACAGTAAATATTTCGCCTGAAGTTGAATAGTTCTCCGCGATTTGTGTGTGTTCAGGGGGTTCCTTGAGCAGACTTTGTTCTTCGGAGTTTGGAATAATAAAGTTCACGCTCTCAAACTTCTTCACCAGGGTTCAATTCTGCGGTAGAGAGCTTGCAAAATTTACTAAACAGATCACCAAAAAGACTCAGGCCTACGCGAAAAGAGAAATTCATTCAAAAACGCGAATTCAGGCAGTGATGGCAGCTGCAAGAGGGGGATTAAAATCTTGCATCATATGCACTATTAGAAGAAAAAAACTTTATTTTTGATCTTGCGATAATTTTCCGTGCGGGTAATTTTGAGACTTGTACAGTATACCATATTTTTACCCCACGTCCTTTTGAGCCGTCATTTACTTTGTTTTCTCTGAATTCGCAAAGGGAAAGTGTCTTCAATTCCGGAGAATGTCAAGTGTGATGAGAGGTAATGATCGTAAAGTAGCTGCAAAATGTTCCGTACAGAACTCTTTCTACGACGTTCCAGGGCACGTTTTAGAAAAAATTCGGCCCGAGGTCTGAAGGATTATTTCGAGTATTTTCAGCGGTTTCGGTTTGAATCAAAATCAACAAAGAATGGCATCTTGTTTACAACCAATTATTTGCCAAATATGTCTTGAAGAGATTTGGTTCATGCGTTACAATGTGTCCTCATACTCCTCAAGCAATTGAGTAAAACCTAATTACGTTCAGATTCTCCCCATTTCGTGACAGAGAAGAAAACATGTTGTCGCAACGTCAACAGATGGCACATGCCATAAAACGCAACTGAATTATCCCCCTCTGGCAATAAAAGCCAACTGTATACAGTAGTTTACCTGTACCAACAACACAAAAAAACTTGACGGTTCGGTTTCCAACAAACAATTCCGCCGTTTCACAGCAAAAATAAAACGGGAAACAACCAGTGGATGAATGACAGAAGAACTGGCCCACCCAAAACCGGACTTTGGCAAATGAACTTAATTCATTTGACTTCAGAAGCCGAACCCATTTTGGGTATTGCGGCCAATGAAACTTTAATAGTGTTCTGTTACCGATGTTTTTTTTTGTAAACTTGTGAATACAGTTTTACCTTTAATTTTTAAATTTGCAATACGGCACATCCTCGTGAATAAAATAAAGAACTCGGAGAAGCATACCCTGCTAAAAGTGAATGACAGTGAAGTCTTTTTATTTTAATGTCAAACACAAATTTATACTCGTCTTCACGAAACAACACATGACACATATTTCCCACGTTTTTTTAAATGTTAAATTAGATTTTTTATCATATCAAATTCACTGCTTGCCTTCTCGTGTGGCATTTATTTATTTTTGGTCGTGATTATAAATTTCAGGTCCCTGTCCATATACAACACCGTTGGAAACTCGAATTGAGCATCATCCTAGAACTGGAATTTTTGAAAGTCAATTCATTTCCTTCGTTTACGAAGATCATCAAATCATAACTGTTATTTATTATGGAAAATGTACCACTCCAAAGGATTCGTTGTCTCATCAGTACATCGACCTTGGGTAATGAAAAATCAAAGATGCATTTTTTTAAAATAATCAAGCATGAAAATGTTGACCTCGTCTGTACTCCGTCATCAACTCAGATATCACGAAAGGAATCCCAACTAAGTATATACATTGGATTTCTGTACTCATTTTCGTGAAAAATGAGACGCTCATCTTTATGAAATTAATACAGCGTGGGTCTCGCGGACTAAGAATGTTAAAAGCCTTCTCATAAAGCGAAACATCTGACAGTGGCCAAATGGAATGCCAGAGCCATCGCTGTAATTGACTAAATGGCCGCATATGAAGGAAAAATAGAGAGATGGGAGAAACCATAAAAATAAGTCCATAAGCTCACGAGAATGAATGAAATCAACGTATCGCGGACGCCGCCTAATTCAATTAGCGAGCATTGTCCCACCGGAACGAGAGTCAGAAAAAACTTGCGACTTCTCATGGTTGCCATAACCGAGGTCAGCTTGACATGTGGGTCACTCCGAAGCAGACTCCGCATTCTGCTGCTATAGGGAAAAATCAACTTAATTTTTTGCCGAAAGCGGCCTTTGCGAGGAGAAGAAGCAGAACCATCGTTTCATCCAGATATATTCAGTAGGATTAAAAAAAAGTATTCCTTTCCAAAATAAAATGAAATATTATGAATTAAATGCGCCGGATTTAGAGTACATTACTGATACACTTCATAGAGATTTATAATGCAATACTGTCTGGACAGTTGGACCTCCCCAAGTTGAAAATATTCCTAACTCAAATTTGTACCTAGTCTCTGCTCAAATTCCCATGAAAAAGTATGACCAGAACTTTAACTCGACGTTTTCCATCCATCGACATTTTCTAACTTTGAACCACTCTGACTTGAAATTCTTGAAGACAATAAAGGATAGGACGTTCAGATGTGAATCATTTTGGAAACAAAAGGAAAAACTGCAAGGAAAATGAAAACTTCAATTGTTGACTTAAGTTTTCTGCTTTGCTTTTCTTATGGAGAGGAAATAATTCAGGAATTATTTTTGGACGTGTCCGGTCAGCCGCCAGCTGTTCAAATCATGGTTGCGCACCCGCCGGTTGTCAAGCGCTGGTCGGTCCAACCGCCAGCCAGGGCAGTTCTTGGCCTAGCCAATCCCCAGCCCACCAAACTGTGGTTTTGTCACCCAATTGTACAATTGGGTGACAAGAATCATGCTGATTTTTTTTTTCAGTATTTAGTGAGCAGAATGGTATCCTACCACAGATTTTTTTTTTCCAAAATTTCAGCAATGTTAGGTTAGGTTAGGTCAGTTTATGTTATGTTATGTTAGTTTAGGTTAAGTTAGGTTAGGATATGTTAGGTTAAGTTAGGTTGGGTTTGATGAGTTTTTTATTTTTGTGAAAATTTGTATAAGATGAAATTTTGTAAAAAAAAATAATCTGTGGTAGGATACCATTCTGCTCACCAAATTCTAGAAAGAATCAGCATGATTCTTGTCACCCAATTGTTTGGGTGCCCCAACAATTGGTTGACTGGACCGCAATTTGGTGGACTGGGGATTGGCGAGGCCAAGGACTGCCCTGGCTGGTGGTTAGACCAACTGGCGCTTGACAACTGGCGGGTGAGCGACCGTGATTTGAACGGCTGGCGGATGACCTGGTACCATTTTTGGAACCCAACTTTTTCCATCTCAATATGTCTTACCCAAAATTGAAGCAAAAAACTTTACTTCAATTTACCTTACTCAAACACTTTCAAAGAGTATTTTTAAGCCCCTTAAATTTGCATTTGAGAATACCATCATGCCCTGTTGTACATTCATGTCAAATATCTTTTAACAATAATTTTGAAGTGACTCCTTCCTCTTTCAACATGTCCACATCAGGCTTTCAAAATCCCAAGAACATCTAAAGCTGTTCAATATTAAAATTCACACTGCCCTTGCACACAAATATTCCCAGTGAGCAAGAAGTTCTTCAAAAAATGTCCAAAACTCCTAAAAATGAGTAGCATGGACATTTTTTTAGAGAAAATGTCCTAAGAAAGGGTGCTCTGTTGGACAAGTTTGGAGAACTTCTCACATTTTCTCCAAACGTGTCTGGTAAAATTTGAGAACTTGTGGGCATGCTTAAGTTGTCCACAATAAAAAAATGTTGCTGCCGCGGACAAGTTCTCCAAACTTGTCTGCCGGAGTTGTTGGTATAAAGGTATAAATCTGCATTTATGAGGGAGGAATTTGAATGAAGTGTTCTGCAGATATCTGTCTAAGGGGTTTGGCTTCCCATAGTCAGAGTTCATGGGTTCAATCCCCAATAGGGCATATGTTTTTTTAATAATAGCAGTGCTCCTGATGTACATTAAATCAGATAGGGTACCCGTATAATAAGCAGTGGATAAGACTAATCAGGAAATAGGCTGAATAATTAAATTAATCAGGTGGGTTCCTGAACATAATTGGCATGTGATCACAGTAGACTGGAAATCAATGAATGAAAAATTCAATTTCAACGAAGAGCCATGTCAGTTCCCTGTCAGGCTGAAAAGTTGTATGCAAGAAATTAAATATTGTAAAATAAAACATTTTGAGGGAACCGGGACATCCTTTGGATTAAAATTGGACATTTTGTCTGATTTTTATCCAAAAGATGTCCCAGATTCCCCCAAAACTTGTCTGGTTTAGATTCAAAAGTCATCCAAAAGCAGTTGTCTTTTGGATAACTCTTGGATAAAAATCGAACATGCTGTCCGATTTTCATCCAAAATTATCCAAGGAAACTTTTCCAAATGTTGTCCAATTTTGGAAAGATTCTGGGATAAGTTGGTTTGGATATCTTTAGGACAAAAGAACAGACATTTTCCTGCTCACTGGGTTGCACAAATATATTGTAATATACATAAAAATGTATATTTGATATATTCTTCAGTGCAAAAAAAATTAGGAAGAAGGTCTTAGGGGATCTGAGTAGTCTAGGTCGAAGTAAAGGACATCGCATATCATTCACGATTCCAAGCTCGTCTAAGCAATGACAACTCAAATATGTCTTCCGGGGAAGCAATACACTTGAAAATTTCATTTAAACGAAGTCTTCCATTTAAACAAAAAATAATGACAGATTTTTTAAAGGGAAAATTAAATTTCACGCTACTATACCACGAGGGAGATGACAGGAGGAGAATTCTCCTCACGCCAAATTCTCGATTTTGCATTTAAAAATTCAATTATAAATTAGTAGAATTTTTATAATCTGTACTTGCATTTCTTTCTAGAATTCATAATCAGCAGGGTAACATTCGTGTTGGCAGACGTTTTCCGTGACCATGCACATTCATGAGACCCTCACTTGATTTTTCTTGATTCTTCTCATCGCTGCAGGTGTCCGCGTAGAACGCATAATTTTTGCAAGAATTTCCGCAGAAAAAACCCCCCTCGATGCTACGATCGATGAGGACATGGAATCGGTGAAGGCACGTTCGAAGTGCCCCTCATAGGAAATTCCCTTTTTATTTGTATCTCTTTTTTTGTCCGTCTACCGCAGCGATAAAAAAAAACAATCCCGTCATGTCGTGAAGTCACCGACGAGTCGGGACACTACTGGCAATAATGAGACTCGGTTGTTCGGAGAAGCGTCGAGTGTTCTTTGCCCGGATTTATTCTATTTTCCTCTCGTCATTGTCAACGTCGTCCGATTCCGTTTCGTTTTACCAGTTTCGCTTAGAGTGAGGAAAGGAAAGTAGGCGAACCGTGATCTTCCGGACCGAGTGCTTGTCTCCGCTTGTGCAGACTCGGAGTATATAGGGGGGTTTCTTCCTGAATTAGGGCTGGACTCTTTTCTTTTGGCTCAGGAATGCCGTGGCACTGAGTAGATTTTCCGCCTCTTCACGCGTTTTGTGGGGGCTGGGAAAAGAGAGAAATGGGCATTTTCCAGGATCCCAGTGCTTAACGGAATTGAGTTGTTTCGAGTGAGAAGCTTCTCGGGTCTTGTGGAAATGAGGTTCGGTTTCCACGGTCTTTGCAGTGTTTTAACGAATACATCAGGTCTAGTCATTAAAATTTAGAGGCTTTGGCACAATTTTTACTCCTTGTATGTTTTCGAATAATTAGCCGTAGTCATTAAAATTGATGGGTTCCAACACAATTTTCAGACACTGCTTCTGGAAATAATCGCAACCACGGAAATACTGCTGGGGCACCACTCAAAATTGGGTCTTCTTCCCTTGTCCATTCGGTTAATGCAATCATAGAACTAAATAGTAGAATATTTATACAACGAATCTCGTTATGTCGAATATACGGTCATTTTTTAGGTCCCTTCCCGAAAGCCACGATGTAAATGTCACCTTGTAACAAATTTTTCGCTACAATGAAGCTATGTCACTGGTCCCACCGGCTTCGTTATGACGAGGTTTTCGTATTTGAACCGGAATGACACTTAGACACACTTGAACTTGATTTTTTTTTAAAGATTCGTAGCTCGAATGATTCGGAAGATGTCATTACCCTAACATAGGCATTTTCTTCTCTGAAGTTTCGAAAATCATAAGGGAAAGTCTCCAGACAGATTTCCGACGATGAATGTGAAAGGCTCAGGACAATTATTCTCCGATTCCACGCTTGAATTTTTCAAAAACATGCAGCTTATTCAGTAATCCCGTTCATTAAAAATTGAGAAAACCCCATGTATCTCCGCAATCTCAAGCGTCGCTACAAATTGTTAAGGCATGGTCCTGTACTCTGCAGTGGGTCGTGTGTTCGCTGAATCAGTAATACGTGAATTCCAAACGAGAAAATTCCACGCAAGTACAGTATAGTACGAATTTTGTTGAAGAAAAGCTGCACGCGAATGAAGGGGTCATTCAGATTTTAGGCCGGCATTTAAGAATCAAAATAAACTCTTGATTATTCTAAGACAGCGAAATTTTGCATTAAAAATGTGTCATGCACAGAGGGATCAATCTGCTCATCAATTAACAAGTATTCGGGTTGCTGAAGTTTTAAAAATGAAAATAAAACTGGTGCATTGTTGTGGATCACCAGCAGAGGATAAAGCAGGATTATAATTCTGGCAAATTTTCCTCGCAACTTAAATGGTTCCTGTATAAGCCATAAATATGGGTCTGCAGTGCGGCCAAAATTAGAGTAAATCGTTTATAAATCAAAATATACCTTAATTCCAAGGCATTTTTCTCCGGATTTTGACAAACATTCTGAGATAGGACGTTTAATTGGATAGTTACGCAAAGTTAATTTAAGTAAACACAACCGAAAGATTTCAAATTTCTAATGACAGCAATTTAAATCCGTGGTCCGCGGACCGGAGCTGGTCCACAGAAGTTTTTTGCTGGTCCGCAGGAAATTTGATTGAAGCATAAACAAATTTATCAAGACTTTGAGTGTAGTCTTTTACGTTTATCTGAAATTCTGGAAAGATCATGGCAGTTAAAATTATATGATGAAAAATAAAAGTTGGTTTCCTCCTGATGATGCTTTAGACGAAGTTTCACTAGCTGAAATACATTATTTTATTTTTTCATCCTGAGAAATCTTCCCTCAAGCCCACCTTTCTAATTTTCTGAAGACATTCCACCATAGCTTATTCATTGGTTCTTACTTCAATTATTTTTTAAAAATGAGAAAAATTGTAGATACCATGCATAAAGTCTTTCAAGCAAAACATTTTTCGAGTCTGCAAAAATGATACGGAACTCTGCCGGTCCACGTGCAAAAAAGGAACACTTCTGGGGAACACTGATTTAAATCATTAACTGCTTAAATATTGACACAAAAGCTTGGTACTTACCCTTCTAAGCCCTTTGAGACTGAGTTTCCTCCTGGCCTCTTTGTTGGCGTGGTGAGCGTGACTCGTCGTTGGCGACATCATCCCTGTCGATGGCACTTCGACACCCTCCTGGTGAAGCGACGTGAACGACGGCTCTTCCGGTTCCACCATGGTGACGGAAGACACGGATCAGGGAAATTCGTAGTAGTTGCAGAAAAAACAAACTTTTTTCAACAACCAGAACCACTTCCGGAAGCAGGAACAACGAGGGGATGCGAAAAGATTCCCTTTTCAGCTAACTCCTACCAGCATCACGTCCTCCTTCTACACACAAGCACGAGGGAATTTAATCCCAATCGCGAACGACGAAACACTCCACTGCCAATAAGTCACCATTTCTCTCGTGCCAAAACCCACGTTTGTCCATGTAACTTTTATTATTTTATTCTATGTAAAGTTCCGGATAGTTTCAGCATCTGTTCAAAAAAAGAAAGGATTGCACGGTATAAAATACAGTACAGTACAGTATTTCAAAATTGGCAGGATCTCGAGTCCGTCATTCCAACGACAATCCGATTCGGTTCTGTCATTCCGACAAAAAAAAGTTAAAAACCTTCATCGTCGCGATTCGCACAAACCAGGTATTCATGATAAATTCACTTGAAACAAACCATATTTTTCCCAACATTTCGACCGATCAACAACGTCGTTTGAATGATGATTGCAGCTTGTGTACCTGAATTACTTTTTCGCATAGTTCCATCTTTCACATGAAGGATTCTTATTTTGATTGTCCTTTTTTTAATGTGCCAAGGTTGGTTCAAAACTGTCGAAGTGTCAAAAGTTCCTTAGAAATGTATTTCAACAGTTATCCACGTTTCTGAGTCAGTATTATTCACGACTCTTCTCAATTGACGATTATAATTGGAAAACTTATCTCCTCATCAAAAGACATTGAAGGCAGACCTGACAGTTGACAATTAAATGGGCTCCTGTTCAACAAACTCAATCTATCCTTGAATGGCATTTGTTGGGCTGGAAGTACGTTCTGTGAATCCGGGATCGAGATTGGTTTGCATCAGGCGAACTTTTCGGAAAGTGTACGCAGAATTTCCGCAAAAATTTGCGAGTCTGAATTCCGGCATGAAATGTTAGCCAAATTTGTTGGATACGCGAATTAATTAATCATGACTTTCTTTTTTTTCAGTGAAATTTTTTACTTGCTGTTCAAGGTGTTCGTTACGTGGGAGCTCAATCAGCTGATATAAATTCAAATAATGACATTTGCAGTGCTGAAGCCCACCCTTGAAATGTAGAAATTTGCTACTAAAAATAAGCTCAATTTTTGTAGCTGCACTTAATGCTTCTTGAAAATGTGTGAAAGGTTAATCTTATTAATTTCAATCTTTGAACTGAACTTCCGAGACTCTGGTTTTCTTCGCGTCAACCTGGGCAAGACAAAAATCGAAACATGGTCAAGAAATTGTAAAATTTAATTTGCGAAAACTACGTTCATCCAGAACTAGTCAGGGAAACCGTGAAAAACCTTAAAAATTAGTTCTTCGAATTTCTCAATTCTTTGAATGCCTCAGTTGAGATTTTTCACAGTAAAAAATTTTTCAAAATGACCCTCCAACTTTCCAAGGTCGATTGCTTTCAGGGCTGTGACTGAAACTTTCCTACAATTGCAGCACGACTGCTGATGATCATTTCACAGGAATGTAATCCGAAAAGGTTCAAGCTGGACAAAGTTCGCACTTGAAAAGCATTACCCTTTCAGAAGGGCAGGGAAGAACTTTTGCTGCACAATGATGTTCAAGGAAGAAGACTTCCGGGATGATTCCGTGAGATGAAAGGCAGGATTACGGGAAAACTTTTAAACTACGGCTATTTCCAGTCAACTTCCGGGGAAAAGTGAATGTTCCCGACACGACCTTAAAACGCGGAGTTTTACTTCAAAATTTGTCAATATTCTATCGATCTTCCGGATTTTCAGCAGAGGCGTCCTCGAGCAATAAGTCGGTGAATTCGAGCAGCAGCGTCACTCACATGCCTCTCTTCATAATTTCGCGTGCGGGTCGATTTCTTTTTCCTTTTTTTTTGGCAAGAAAAGCATGCAAACGAAGCTCGTTATCGGGGAAACGAGCAAGGAACAAACGGGTACAGCACTGTACATAGTCGGGGGGTCCGGAATATTACGTCCTTCAAAGCTTCTCAGATCACGAGTCCGTGTTCAAGGACTCGGAAACGGACGATATTTCCGCGATACGAAACGGATGTGGGAACCAGTTCCGCATCAGGCATCGGTGAGGATACAGTAATTGGATTTTCGAGAGGAGGGGAATGGCAACTATATTCCAACGCGCCCGCCTCGATTTCCTCCTCGCATTTTCAACCAAAACCTGCATTTCAGCTGAATCTGATGGAGCAGTTCATATCTCGCACATGTTATTTTCGCCATTCCTCACGTTATCAACATTTTGCGCAGATATTCCTTTCTTTTCTATTTCATGTCGCATTTTCAAAACCGCCCGTCGATGAAAATTGAAGCAGGAGAGAGAAAATTGATTTCTATATACACGAAAATGTGCCTTTTTCATATGAAGCAGAGCATCCGGGATTTTCTTGAACGTTGATTTTACGGATGATATGCTGAAAAATGCCAAAATCATTGGCTTTCTGCTCGTCACATTTTTCAACCAAAAGAAGAAGCCTAACTTAAGCGCGGCCTAAATTCGAGATTAATCTCAAGATTTTTCGGACTTGAATTGCAAGCTGGAATAAAGAATGTCTTCAAGTTGAAGAAAATGTATTAACTGGTCGATTCACTAAAAACGAACAAGGAACCTTTTCTGAGTGTTAACAGCTTGATAGCAATCCTTGTTTTGGATTATGCACCTTTATCTATCAAGTTCCATCTATTTTTTTTGGGTCATTATAGGAATTGTTACTGATTGAATCAGAGCGTAGCCTTTTGTCACCTAAATACGTGAAATGTTTGAATAAGCAGAGAAGAATTCCTTCTGGAAAAAAATACATGGGTCTCGTTGATACCGAAATCGCCTGGTTTATTTTCTGGGTTAAATGTTGGCAAAGCTGAACATCATCGAACTTATTTATTGTGACATCATCGCAATTATCATGACGTACAGTGAAAGGCTGGGAGATTTTGCGTTGTAAATTGATCATATAAAATTAAAAATACGAAATCGAAAGTTGGTTTTAGATTAGACAGAATTTTTTTCCGTAAAATTTACAATCGAACGCCAACATCTCCTTCTTCCATCTTTCCATTTTAGTCAGAGAATTTAAATTGGTGGAACCATAGAAGCAGGCTTGACTATATTTTTTTTCAGCGAAAAGTATGTCCCTACGTTTTTTTTTTTTTTTGTGAAGTCAGCTGAGTTGAGAGTTGAGACTGAAGCTTTCAATGCTTGAAAACTCATTCATTCACGTTCGTCGATAGAAAGAATGCACTCAGCTGATTTCATGGGGAAAAGTTCGAAACGGTGGTTTTTTCTGTTGATTAATTTTTGATAATTTTTTTATCATTTTTCCAGGACAACAGTTCCCCGAGTGCTCGTTTTTCCAAATTCATTGAAATAATTTCCTGAGCTTTATGACTTTCTATACCGAGGAAGCCATCCAAATTTTATTCGGCGTCGAAACTTTTCCCGATGAAATTTCTTGGGTAGGCTGATTGGGCAACAAAACAGAACTTTCAAGGAAATTTAATATTCCAATAGAGCATTGCATTTAAAACTATCCTATTCTCAATGCACTCATCAAACGCGTATCAACGTTTCACGTGGAAATTTGACATTAAAATGTTGCGAGAATTTATACGAGAACCCCAATAAATTTCCCCCGAAAATAATCATGAATTCGAATAAAGTATCTGTGTCTGGATATTATATAAATCTTAGGAAATTGAGCGGCGTATATAATTTACATTCGAGTCCCTCAGTTTCACGAAATTGCTTCCAAAATTTAAAACTGGAACTGAGACTGTGCAAAATTATTCTGAAGAACAAGCTTTACAGTTTTGCGCTTTGGTAAATTCAAAAAGGTTGAGAAAAGCAAATAGCATTACATCAGTGACAAAAAAAATTAATTGGTTAAGATATCTGGGAGGTACAGTACAAGGATCGCCGCGTACAAACGTTGAATTAGTCGCCGAATACCGTAATTTTCTCCCTCATTAAATTAAATTTAAATTTTGAATCATCTTGAGACTTCGACTGCCGATCTCATGGAAGGAATCCAGTCCTTATATAACATAAAATAGAAGTTCCAACATTGTTAAAATCTCCCATTCATCTGCGGATACACGACCAAATCATAAGAATACAGTATATCGCTTATTTTGCGTCATTCCTCGTGATTCTCATCAAATTTGCGAGTTTATCCCACCAATATTTATTTAGCTGATTTGCTGCTCATTCGTATTCTCGTAATCAAATGTACCCGAATGAGGCTCGAGGATTCACAGAGTCATATAATAGTTGCAGGGAAATGTCGAACACAATTGTACATCATTCCGTATCTCGTCTTCTCGAACATGACTCCATCACAAAGACATTGGACGTGACACAATGAGAGAGTGTCACGTCCAATTTTTTTTTTACGGCATTGTTCAACAGACTTTCTATCAAAGGGATAATCTTTGGAAATGAGTGAAAATATGGGCCGAAAATTTATAATTTTTTCGTGATCGCGATAATGACGGCTTTCTCACGGGATCCATCGATCAGTTCCAGAGGATTGAGCACGATATTATTTTCCCTATCAACTCAAAGCTTGATTGACCTCTTGCGATTATTTTTGACTCATCCTGCAAGATTTTTTTTTATACATTTGGCAATAAAACGGCTGGGAGCAATGATCGATTTTATCAGGAATGTGTTCTGAAGTTGAAATTTAAGAATTGGAAGTAAAATATGCGATTATTTTTGACTCATCCTGCAAGATTTTTTTTTATACATTTGGCAATAAAACGGCTGGGAGCAATGATCGATTTTATCAGGAATGTGTTCTGAAGTTGAAATTTAAGAATTGGAAGTAAAATAAATCTTCAACTTCGACGCATTCTGTGACGTGCACGAACCAGCTTCGTAGCCAAAAGGTCGTTTATCCATTTAATCAAAGCATTAAAAAAGCTGATAAATCGCTTCTCTCTGCCTTTCATTTTGAAATTCTGGGTCGCAAATTATCAACAGCGATGACTCCGTAATATTCAAATTTATCCAAACCCGGTCTTTGCTGGATGGTTCATCTCTGTGACTTCAAGCTAGGGATCAGAGAAATACAACGACCTGGAATAATTGGACAAAAATGACATCTTCAAAGCTACAACCCTTTTTCACTAGTTTTATTCGTGAATTGAGCTGCATGTACAGTAACTTTCAAAGGGCAATAAGCAATTTTCCTGAAGATTGTTCCAAAATTCCTTACACGAGCTTAAAACAAAATAAAAGACATCACGTCAATCCTATTGATCATTTCGATAAATTAAACACTCGTGTGCTCAAAGAAAACAATTCAAATAATCAGCAACAATTTCCCCGTACGGAAGAATAGCACCACTGAATAAATTAAAACCTGAGAATTGTGGCATCATTCGATGCTGAACGTCATCACTGGAATACAATTCAATTAAGGGCTGGAACTGATTTCACTAAACTTTAAAAACGTCTTCGGTATATAGAAGAAAACTTTATTACTTCTATAAATGCGATTATTTTTGACTCATCCTGCAAGATTTTTTTTTATACATTTGGCAATAAAACGGCTGGGAGCAATGATCGATTTTATCAGGAATGTGTTCTGAAGTTGAAATTTAAGAATTGGAAGTAAAATGAATCTTCAACTTCGACGCATTCTGTGACGTGCACGAACCAGCTTCGTAGCCAAAAGGTCGTTTATCCATTTAATCAAAGCATTAAAAAAGCTGATAAATCGGGACGCCTTTCATTTTGAAATTCTGGGGCGCAAATTATCAACAGCGATGACTCCGTAATATTCAAATTTATCCAAACTCGGTCGTCTTTGCTGGCTGGTTCATCTCTTTGACTTCAAGCTAGGGATCAAAGAAATACAACGACTCAGAATAATTGGACAAAAATATCATCTCCAAAGCTGCAACACTTTTTCACTAGTTTTATTCGTAAATTGAGCTGCATGTGCAGTAACTTTCAAAGGGCAATAAGCAATTTTTCCGGACGATCGTTCCAAAATTCCTCACATAACCTTAAAAAAAAGAAATTACATCACGTTGTAAATCGTATTGATCATTGCGATAAATTAAACACTCGAGTGCTCCAAGAAATCAATTCAAATAATATCAGCAAAAATTTCCCCGCATGGAAGAAGAATAACACCCCTGAATAAATTAAAACCTTAGAATTGTGGCATCATTCGATGCTGAACGTCATCACTGGAATACAATTCAATTAAGGGCTGGAACTGATTTCACTAAACTTTAAAAACGTCTTCGGTATATAGAAGAAAACTTTATTACTTCTATAAGGACCCAGTAGAACTTTCGAGCTGTCCCACGCAGATTAGTTTCAGCGAGATTCCAGCGTAATTCCAGCGAAACCCGCGATGTGTACTTCTCGCAGAGTCTCTTCTCTCTGCGAAAACATGATCCGCATTTATAAGCATCCTGCGCAATAGCACTGAGATGCTGCCAGCAGCAAGATACGTGAGCACCAGCAGAAGTCACAGTACATGGGATTAGGCTCAATCATCAGAATAGTGCGAAGGAAAGACCGAATAAGAGCGGTTAAGTTACTTATAGCCAGCAGCGCAGATTCGTCACGGACCTCGATCAACATCGAGATAGCGCCGGAGATACAGTCTCATCATTAAATTACCAGCAATTATTTCCCTCGAGATGAAAAAGCCTCTTTGTTCCGCTCCGACTCGCGAGAACATTCCTGGTATATTCGCAGATTCATTTATACCGTATGTACAGCTGTACTATACCAATCACACATGTGCAGAAGAAGAAAACAGGATAAAATAAACTGACCTTTGATTGGACGCACAACAACCAAACATCGCATATACGAGGATTGATTCATAAGTTTTGAGACTTTCTAAGATATGTTGATCCAAGGAAGTTTCAACAATTGCAAAGAAAAAATTTACCCGCATAGCCCCATCAATTGCCAAGATTTCAGTGCTGTTCAACAAACTCTCCAGCGATTTCAATTCATTTTTTCATGTTCTAAATCCAACAATCAAAACATAGCCAAAAATTGAGTTCGATTAGTTGATTAAGCTGCTCTTTGACAGCGGTAATTCGGCTTTCCCGGTCCTCAAAATAAATTCCCTTCATGTCGTTCAGTGCTTGTATTAATCAATTAACACAACTTTATTTTTGGCACTGTTTCGATTCTTGAATTTATCACATTAAAAATTGCATTGAAATTGGCGGAGAGTTGAGTGTGCTGAACAGGAGTAAATTTTTGCCGAATGATCGCCTTATGCGAGTAAAAAAAAATTATTTGAATTGTTGAAACTCCGTTGGACGTATTTTAACAATTCTCAAAACTTATGAACCAACCCTCGTAGACACGGGGTTTGGAAAAACGGATCCCTGATCTGCAGAATGTATCATCAGAAATGAAAAGAGACTTTTCTGAAAAGAGGATTTTCGGTGACTTTATGCAATCGACTGGTGCAAACGTGAAATTAGAAGGCTTGAAAAAGTCCAGCGAGTCACCAAATTTTTGTCTTTCGCGGAGTAATTAAAACTATGGTGGACAGTTTTCTGCTTTTTATTATAATTTTTTTTTCAATACATTACCGCATTTGAAGACGGGATATAATCAGGAAATTATTTGAGGCATCATTAAAGTTTTCCAATGTCGGGTATCAGGAGAAACTTCGAAAGACTGTAAATGACCATATATCTCCACTTTTTGAAAGCGGATCCCACATTTCGCCATGCCTTCCATATTTTACCCTGTGCAAGGAGATTTGGAAAAATCTTCAAAAAAGATCGAATGCTGCACTTCGGAAGTTTTGTGCAGCTCAACTTATGAAAAATACAAGTGAAAGACTGTTGCAGCTTTGGAAATTTTTATTTGTCCATCATAAACAAAGTCGTCGTTTTTCTCTGATCACTTGAAGTCACAGACATGAAACTGCCGGAAAGACCGAATTCGAATGAATTTGAGTTACCCCAATGACGGGCATCAGGGGAAACTTCAGAATAAATGACCATATAACCATTCTTCTGAAAGGTATGCCACATTTCGGAGCTTTTCAAATCCCTATAGCTATATAAAAATTCCGGGAATAGAGTCAATTTTCCATTTTTTGGCTGTCTGCATTCGGAAAAATCATACGCCTTTCTTCTGAAGAATATCCTAAACTATTTCGGGATTTTAAAAATCCCTATATCTATTTCACAATTCCGCGAAAATAGTCAACTTTTCGGCTGCCTTCATTCGGAAAAATCATACACAATAAAATCCTGCCAAAATAAGCTTAGCAGCAGTCGTAAAACGTACGGCTTTCCTTTTAAGTAGTTTTAATAAACTTGTTCACGGGTTTTGTGGCCACGTTTTTCTTTCATGTCTATAGACCACCCAGCTATAGACATAAAAGAAAAACGAGCTTTTCTGGGTTTTCCTGCACGACATTTCCTGCCGGGCACATGAAACTCATCCGAGGATTTATTTCTTCCTCGGGGGTTTTTTTTAATTTTTTTTTAAGGGGAATGGGGTTTCTTTTTCTTATTTTGCGGAGCGACCATACTGTATATATATTTCTGAGAGGGGGCGTGCGAATGTTTCATTGCACGGAAATGAAGATTTGTGGGTGATTCGCAAGACTTTTGAGAACCCCATTCAAAATGCCTGGCCTCGCGCTGATTCGACTTCCCGATCGAGATTTTTCTGTCGATCCGCTCAACAAAAAAATGGAAACCGACGGCCGTGGCATGTCGGGGGGGCGATGTATAGAGACGCATAAAAAAGGCAGAATACCCACCATCGGATGAAAATGAAAAAAGAAAAGAAAGTAATCTTTCATGATTTCTATCCTTCAGTGGAGTCGGGAGCAGAAAGCTCGACAGCTTGCGCCATTATCCAGAGCTGCTCCGGATGGGGCTGAGCTGCAGACGCGTCTGAGCGATTATCCATCTTCGCCGTTGAATTCTCATCGGATCCGTCAGCAAAATGCTTCGTCGAAGTCCGTGAAATGAAAATCGTCTTTTTCTTTGTTCTCCGAAAGGGAGTGACTAGCCAGTATTTACTATGCAGTAACTACCTCAAGACATCTTTTTTTTAATTAATATATGATGCTTTCACGCGGTCACTGCACCAAAAGCGAATCCCGCGATGCATGAAAAGGCTTCGCAAATTATGAATAAATTAAGTATTGTACTGTGATTGATATCACGAAAATAAGCGGTATTTTCTCGATCGGTACGTCATAAAAACGAAAAAGGTGCGAAATTGAGAGAAGAAATGCATAGCTATATAAATCACCATTCCATTTGAAAAATATGGACATGAAAAACAAAGCTTACGAAATTTCGAGCGGCTTCTGGTGTCTTAAACTTGAAATGATCATATGACGCATGGCTAGGCTTTACAAATTATATAAAATGCACACTGTAAATACTAAATACTTGGTATCACGAAAATGAAAGAAATTTTCTCGATGCTGCCGGTGGTCCAGAAGTATGGAAAATGTGCGAAATTGAGCAAAAAACGCATAACTAAATAGCCATTCCATTTGAAAGAGATTCAATGGACTTGAAAACGAACGCTTAAGAAATTTCAAGAGGATTTCGGTGTCCTCAAATTGAAATAATCATCCGACACATGGAAGGACACATCCGACACATCGGAATCCTACTGTATAAGTGATTTTACGAACATGCTGCACATTATTGGCAGGGTTTTTCTACCAGATCTAAAACGAAACAAGCTCGAGTAACGATCTGATCATGAAAATTTCGGATAGCTTGAATCACTCGAGACTAAAACTTTTGTACCAGCTTTTTGTTCACAATAATGATGACTATAAACACATTAGGGTTCTTTTACGAATGCGTATTACGTTCCGGCATGTTAGCCAAAGTCATTAACAGTTCCCCTACCATCGACTATTGCAAGCCTCATCAGTCTATTGGTTCTCTTCTTTTTGGAGGATGAAACAAAAAAATATCGTCAGATGCAAGTCAATTTCTTGTCCGATTTTATTTCGTCCAGGACAAGTTCGTTCATCATACGGTCCGGGTCATCCCAACCAAAAAAGCTAGTTTTTTTTTTTCAATCAACAACAAATGTGTTGTTATATGTAGGGTTGAATACATTTCCCTTGCTCTTCATCGGAGAACTACTGTATAAGTGATTTTACTTAGATCTATCAATTTTTGGGGAAATTTATGATGCGAGAGCAGCATTGTGCATTTGCGCACGAAAAAACATTTTTAAAAGAGGCACTCTTCATTCAGAAAAAGACTGCTTATTCAAAACCGCAAAATTTCTGAAGAAGACTGATACGGATTAAATCATCAAATGGCCGAGAAATTCGTGTTATAACTGTATACCAAAAGAACTTGGAAGCTATGGACTGTCTCAAATTTGTGCTTCCTAGGATTTTAATCCACCAGCAATTTACAAAGGGTTCAGAAAATTTGAGAAATTTTTGGTTAGCCAACTCATGACTGTAATTTTAAATCAAATTATATATGAGTGCAAGACCTGGTTACGGAAAAATGAAGATGAAGAATGAAATTTCTTTTGTAAAAAAAAAACTTGTTTTCTGAAAAGGCTGTCAAAAATGAGGGTGCAGCCTTCCATTTATAGTGGCGTCAATGTGGCATAAAGGTGCGTCTTGCAATCGATAGCTTCTTTTGAATGAATGAAGGAGATAGATTTCTTTAAATCTGTTCCACGAAGAAAATACATTGCTCAAAAAATACAACCAGTCTTATTTTCAGATGATTACAGGGTGATTTTGCTTCTCATTTCCAATTAGCTGTTCAGATACCCCTGCTCAAATTCGTTCGGGGAAATTAAAATACAATTCTTTTTCATAAATACAGCCAAATTTCGCCGTTTTTTCGAGCTGCCATCGATGTGGCCTGCCCTCCGACCAGCTTTGACCCGTCCGGGGGCACACGGGGTGGTTTTGGGAACCGAGCCAAACGGAATTGATCAAAAGATCCTCTTCTGGTGAGGAAACCCCTTGGTGTGAGAACCCGAGACCGAGAGAGAGAGAGAGAGGATTGATATAATCGTGCGCAGCTTCTCCAGCAACACAGCTTTCCCTCATCAACTATTCCTGCTCTCTGCATGGGCGAAAAGGTTCCGAACAGGAAAAATCTGCACGCCAAGATGTTTTTTTTTTTTGCCCGTCCCGTGCACTACTCTTCGCTCAAAAGATTCGTGCTTAGCAATCCTGACGAAATAAAATGTTCCACAACACGCGAGCTACATGTAAAGAGCGTTTAAATTATTCTCATTATTTCTCCTCTGCGAGTGCAACAGCCCACGGGAGAATAAACTGGCCCTCGCGAAGAGTTGCATGCGAATTTTTCGAACCCCGCGCGGGTTTCGTGGTTTTTTTTTTCTGTCCATGCATAAGATAGCGGAAATGTATGCAGTTACTAGTAATGTTCAACAAGAATTCTCTGTAGCAAAAAAGAAATAATAATAAGACGACTAAGAATCAACAAACACATCCGTTCGTCCTCCCACGCCCATTTCAGTTTACGATCGTCCCTGGAAAGCAAGTATCGCATAAATCCGTCAGATGACGCGGCAAACGAAGAAGCCTCACACGCACGGATTTACGCGCCGAATAATTTCCAGCTGTTTTCCTGAAGCAAATAAAATTGCTCAGTTTATTTTTTCTGCAATCTAAAAATTGTATTCATTGAAAGAAGATATTCGGACTGGAAAGCGTTATTTGGCAGTTCTTAATCGATAATTCATTTTATCCGATAAAATATTCCCCGACGTGGGAAAAATTCTAATGTTTTTATTCTGCGCTAAAAAAAAACTAACAAATGTTTCTCCACGAAACTAATTTCGAGAACGTCAAAATCATTAAAAACCGCCGCTTTTTGTGTGAATCATTTTGGGCTAAATGACGAGCTAATAGGAATGCGATGGCTGATATTTATAATTTGCAACTTGGAAACGTCGGGGAACGGATATACTAAAACCAATTGAATTCAACTAAAACCTAAAGATGGCGGGGTATGTTCAAAAGATTGTTCTTGCTCCATTTTTAAATTAATGCTGATGGGTTTCCTTCTTTCACTGTAAAAATGTACTATGATCCTAATTTTGTTTCTTATTACCAACGTTGAAAGGATAAGAATAGCTTAAATTCATATTAGCTAAACGTGCAACCCAAAACTGTGATGAAATGAAGTTTGTCTGTCCTACTTGAGTAAATTTTGCATGTGAAGGCTATATGTGCGCTTTTGAATAATTTGAAAGTCTTTTTTGATGCAGTAATTTATTTGAACACCATGCTCAATTGAATCAAGAACTGAATTTTGTGCTATTGATTCGAGTATAAATTCGGCGGTCGCCCATGTCATGGCTGCAAATAATAGATAAAAATTGGCGAAAGAAAAGACCCCACTATTCTTTGTTACTCATTTCGTAGTTGTTAATATGATTTTAATTCAGAAACTCGGGCTCCAAAAGAACTTCATTTCGAAGTACCGATGAAACTTTGAACCAAGTCTCGTCGCAAACATCATATCATTCTTTTCTGACATCAAATCGAGTCGACGAACGGTCCCATTAAAATTGAATGCCAGCTTTGTAGCAGGTACGTTGCAATTCTTCCCTGCAAACTCCTGCCATCACGTCTTGACTTTCTGGGGATGTTCGGGGAAAGAGAAATGCTCAGAGAAGCCGTTTGCTTTTAGCAGAAAATCGTCTGAGCCCGTCTTGAAAGCTCGCAATTCTCCAGATCAAGGGTTGTGTTCTCTGGTTCAGCAATTTTCCTAGACGCAGCAGCCGGATTATTATCCAGCATATTTCATGTTACGCATATTTCGAAGCTTTCGGGGGGGGGGGGGGAACCCACAAAAAATAAGACCTTATATATATATCCAACATGGCTCCTTCGACTCGATTTAATTTCGCGTGCCTGACGAGCTCAATTAATTAATATAAATGAACGCGGAACGCGGCTTTGGTGAGAAAGGAAAAATCGCTTCCACACCGTTTCGCAGGAGAACATGTTCCGAAATATGAAGGAATTTGTTCTGCCTTCACTTTCTTCGGCGATGAAATACTGCATGTTGACGGCAGAACCATTGCAGGAAAGAGGGTGGGAATGACGGAGTTTTTATTTCGAATTCCGGAAAATATTTTGTTTCCTGCACAGTAGTTCCTACACGGTATGAAATTAAAGGAGTACTTCTCCCAGGTTGCAGATATATTCTTCTTGCCCCGTCAAGACCCAAGCAGAAAAAGAGACAAATTTTCAGCCAGGTTGTGCTGAAAAATTGCTCATGGAAGATTCACGATTCTCGGAAGTTTTTCAAAGTATACAGCAGACTGACTACATTTCTCTTCCTGATGTGAATAAAATACGTTTCATCTCAATTTATCTTTATTTTGAAGCGAGTTCAATTTTCAAAACCACGTGATCTTTTTACTGCAGAGCAGCGTATACAGAAAAGTTGTGTACCATTTTTTGGGAAGACGTGTGAAATTATCTGTACTTATGAGTTTCTATATGTCAAACGACTTTTTGAAATTTTAAAAATTTATTTATAATTCAGCGTGGCTGGGATTTTCAAACGATTGATTGCTAATTTTAACTGTGTTGGTTTCGAAATGGAGCACCCGAAGCCAGACCAGGATCCTACATTGACGTCAGCCTCATAATTTGGAAGCCGTTGAACGGGAATTATAAGTACAGTACTGATATCATTTTCCCAAGAATTTCTCCGAATGCAGAGAAATACAAGGCCATACAATTCCATAAGTTTGTGCGACATTTGACCGATTCTAAGATGGGGTCTTCCAGGAACCGGTCGAGAAAAAAAGAACGTTGAACTGAACTTACTACAAGTTTCTTTCAACGTCCAATTACTGCATATAGCAATTGTGGCATCAGTAATGGACAGAATGTTGCCACATAATCGTTCACTGAATTTAAGATGACATTAGGGACATAATTTGCACATTTGAATGTCTCATATAAGCAACTGCCCAAGCAAAACATCGTCTAGAGTCGGCTACAGAGCAATACTTCAGACTTCTTGAGAGATTCTTATTGTGTTATATACTAAGGATATAATACAGCTTACATATCAATCCATTTTATCGGTTTTATCCTCAAGTTTTCAAACCACATCATTTTTTTGAATTGAATGGAATTGAACAGCAAGCTTTATTTTCCGCTTCTCAGTGTTCACAAGGTTCAAGCAATGTTCCTACATCCAAATCCCCCTCCTCTCCCTAGCACCAACATTCATTCAAACACATTCCATTGCATCAGAATGGAAAACAGAGGAATAAGCTGTTTATGGATATTAAAAGAGAAGAAAATACTGCACATCCAAAAATTTACAATATTGCACAACTGATGTAAATACATACACTTTCTTCCCTTCTCTGATGACACAAACAAAATGTCAGTAATAATAATTGCAGCATGACGCAATTACTGAACCCAAATTAAAGAACAAGGTGTTCCCATTTTTTGAGCGAACAGATTTTCTGTTTGCCTGAGCGGGCATATTTACCCAAACTCCACGTACGCCACATGTTTAAAATGTCCGAGATGCACTCGAAAGAAAATGGCGGGAGACGCGTTTTTGTGTTCAAAACAACTCAGGACCGAATGTCCTGAAATTGACCGATGAATTCATCCCTAAAACAAGAAAAAAATTGATATAGGTGAAGGAGTCTCATGTGAGCTACGTTACGTCCGGAATCCACGCTTTTTTCCCCCACTGCTCAAGAGAGAGCATTCTCAGGAAATATAAGCAGTGAAGCATGCCTCTCTCACGGATCTTCCAGCAAAATACTAATACTTCACTCTCAAAATATGAAAAGAAGATAGAAAACAAAGACTGTGGAGGGGGGAAACACGTTGGTGGGTAATCCATGTCCATGCCCCAAACAGGACCACCGTGGCCGTGTAAACGCATCCCACGAATTCATTATACAAAGACACCAGTAGAAAAAAGAGAAGTGGAATGCGATCGTGACCGATGAGGGCAATGAGGAACGTGAACGTGACTCGGAAAAGAGGACGAGCTTTGTTCTCATCACGAGCTGGAATGAAAACGCGACTCTCTGGATGCCCCGTTTACAAGGAACAATAATACTACAGTATTCACAACGCAATCTGAATTAAACTTTCTACACGATGCATATTATAGTACAGTAAAAGACTTCACATTATTCACGCAACTACCAGTCATAATCTGATTTCGAACGGATGTTTGAGAGAGAAAAGAAAACCGTTCCTGCATAAGCCAAAGTAAAAAGTTGCAAATTTGAGGGCAAAAATTCCTGCCAAGGCGTATATATAGAATCGAAATCTCATCTGCTGTTCAAAATTTCATAAAAATATTCATCACATTATTCAAGAGGATTTTTTTGAAAAATTAACAAAGCAAATCAAATTATTCGACAAAACACAGACGAAAACTCCAAGCGAATATTCCTTTGCGCTGCTTTCCCAATGGCAGGATCCGTATCTTCCTCATCACGAAAAAAAATATTTCCATCCACTAGATGTTGAAAATCGACCGCAACGTTTAATTTTCTACACGAATATATTCTAGTAAAATACTGTGCATTATTCACGCAATTATAAGCCGTAATCTGGTTTTTAAGAGGAGTTCGAAAGAGGAATAAACCGGCATTGCATAAACCGCAGAAAAATTTGCACATTTTTCTCGGCAAAATTCTGGCTAACGCGCATGTAGAATAGGCATCTCATCTGATGTGTGAAATTGCATAGAATATTCATCGCATTATTCACGAGGATTTCGTTGAAGAAGAAAAATATTATAAAAAATTATTCAACAAAACACAGATGAAATCTGCTATCTTTGGCGTTTGCCCGATGGCACAATCCATGTATTAATCTTCCTTATCACAAAAAACTCTTTCCATCCCCCCGGTTTTAAAAATCGGCCGCATCTTATAATTATTACTGCGGCCTATACCCTCAATATCCTTGAATTTTTTTCTAGGCCGCAAGCGAGTTTTAATCGCCTTTTCAAAATTTATTCGACTACATAAGCCGCATACGACAGTTGGAAAAATAAACCTGCGACGGGAAATCAATCAGATAAATTATAGGTTTCACATTCTACGCTGTGCTGATGGTTAAATTTCACAAATTTTTTCATCAGACGAAAATTGTCTCTGCAAGAGGAAATGCTGTGCACAATTTTCCCTGGGATTCATTTCACGTGTTCCCGCGTAAGCTGATCAATCAAAGATTCAGATTAATTTATTTTTTCTGAAGACTCTCGCATGAGATACATATCCTTCTTACAGTCGATTTTCAAACTGACTTCATCTAGAGGAAAGGCTTTCATGGAATGTTGGCCATTGGAAGCATATGGAAAGCAACAAGAGTGTGCAGCGACGTGATCCTCCTATACTACCATAATTTTGCCCTTTTTCCGCTTGTCAGACTCCATCACATCTGGCTTGTTTCGATTCTGAGAAACATGAACAAACCTAGTCCTTTCAGATCACAAGAGATTGTAAAAAACGGGGATGTTTGACTTTTGAATTACTGTATTGCATGTTGCTACGGTTGCTTCATACAGGCCTGATATATTTATTGCTTTTGGTTTCTCTTCACTGGGTCATGGAAAACTTCAAGCAGAATATGGTAAAACATAAATTTAAAAAAAGCACGTCGCATGTCTGCTGTTCAGGAATTTTCCCCTCTTGCTGTTATACATGTTCACCGTTTGGTACATGTTTTCAAGACATCGAACCTGAATGTACCTTGTGATTTCCACGCAACGAAATGTATATAAAGGAAGCTGCTATTCAGGGGATTTAAGAATAAATGCTTATAAATTTTCCGTCGAACGAAGGTGGGATATATTTTAAATGAATACCGTACATAACTTTATTGATATACTGTAATCCCATTTATGACGTTATGCACCTGAGAATGTAAAGGGATGTTTTTTGGAAATATTGGGTAAAAGCACATTGTGATTTAGTCACTTCTGATGTGACAGACAATATATGCAAGAATAATTCTACCAATTTGTCACAATATATGCTCTTAAAGCGATTTTTATTTTACATAACAATTATCATCGTCCTGTGGATGCTTCTGGTTTCTTTCTGGAATCCTAGTCTCTAAAAAACCAAAGCAAATATTTTCTTTTCATCCCCCTGGTTCGCCAGCAACTCCATGTTTTCCGAATTTTCCTTTCCTTCAAATATTTTACAACTTTTTCCGACGAAAATTGCATTAATCATATCTTTATATAGTTGCCGGAAATGTTAAATTCTTTGATTCAAATGCCGAGAGTATCACACTTTGAAGTATTCAAAATTTCTGATAAAAATACAAATAAATAAGGTGAGTTCAATTTCCTAATCGACCAAGCAAACTTTTCAAATTATGGATTATAATAAATGTATGTTCCGTTTCTTGTCTCTCGGTTGATTTGAAATTCCCCACTGAATTTCCCGGAAGTGTTCCCTCGCGTTTTCCATCTCATTCGGAGCGAAGTGTCGGAAGTCACGACGCGTCTTCCTGAGCTTCTTTTGATCGCAATCCGAGCGTAAGACTTCGTTACAAAACTGAGATAAAGTTGCCACGACGAGCATGCTAACTGAATTATGCATGAGAGAAGGATGCCCGCCTTGGCTTGCGATATCAGCAGACTTTAGCATAATTCCTCAGCTAAGTGTGTTTGTTCACAAAGGCAAATAGACATTTTTATCCAGCCCGATGAAGTCCCGGGAAGTGAAGGAATGTTTTTTTTTTCCTCTCTTTCAATCCGTGTAGGAAACCCCCTTTTCCTCATCCGTCGAGAAATTATATTTACCTTTGCGAGAGCGCGGGGAATTGGATTCGCAAGAGAGACGGATTTCGAATTATCTGGGCATTATAGGCGATGCCGTGTTTGGGAAATTGAATTTGGGATACAATGTTGATTTTCTGCACACACAAAACGTGTACTTAAGCATGGTCTCGTCTAGGAAATGAATAGTTGAGAGTGAGTGGTTCTCGAGTTGACGCTGCTCTGGTCCTTTCATAGGTTCGATTTAAACTGTTGATATGATCGAAGATTTCCGGAATTTTTATTTTTCAGAAAAAATCTTTGCCAACCGCTTGGAAAATCCGACAGAAAAAAAAATGTTGCAAATTTCGCTGCGATTCGCTGTACTGTTGTTGACAACAATATTTGTCACCTCAGATGCTGAAGGATCTGCTCACGAAGTTACTCTTCATCACCCAAAAGTTCGTTGACCTGACTTGACAGCTTTGAAAGACGGAAAAATTTGTAAAAACTCTGATCCAATAATTTGGGGTTTCCTATCTCTGCCAGATCGAATTACAAGGAACGGGAGACGTTCTGGACATCTTGCATTCTCAGCCGATTTTTCCCAACGAACCAGTTGTTTTCAGCGTTTACGGAGTCCGTCAAAATTCATCAGACTTCCTGACCGACACCAGTTATTGTGAGAATTTCAAACTAATCTACACCCAATGGAAAACGTTTTCTTCATATTTTTCTCAGTGTAATCGGCCCGCCTTTTAAAATGCATGGTACGTCTGAAACCCCTATATTAAACACCGCTTTTGTTCACCTCGAAAACGCAGCTGCATTGCACGAAATTCCTAGATGATTATATAGTACCTTGAAATCAGAAAAAGAATGCTTTCATATAATTTTGAAGCTCGGAGCATAACGCCGGAATAATACGTGAAAATTCCCTTCACAAAATCAAGTTTTAGAAACAAAAGGTGCTTCTGAGAAATACGCATGAAACATTATTGCGGTGCGATCAGAAAACGCTGGGGGAAAAAACTCACGGGGCCGATTTAACCTTTGCGGCTCAAAATTGCTCAGAAATATTCATAAAACATTATGATAATTACGGTACTTTCATCATTTGCACGCATTCCTTCGTGTGCCTATAGGGAAAGCAATCACGTACAATCTTCGAGGAGTCACCCTCGGATCCTGCTTCGACATGAAAAAGGGCGAATTCGTCGTCTCGGTCCCGGGTTTCTACGAGTTTCGCTGGGAAGCGGAAAAGGGAACCTGGGGTTTGCCCGGAGAACTCTACATTCTCAAAAATGACCAAGATGTCTTCGGACGCGGATTTGCCAATGAAAAAACTAAAATCACAGTCCGGACTTTCGCTCAAGTTTGGCTCAATGCCGGCGATCGTGTCTCGACTCGCTACAAAGGTCAGTTTTCCGGCGGTGACGTCGCCAATGCGTTCCGCTGCTTAGTGGGCCGCAAGTAGTCCAAAAGACCCCTCGACGAGCAGTTCCGCGGCTAACGGTAAAGACAAGGGACAGGCAGGCCCCTTTAAACGCTTATACGGCTACCATAAGCGGGACTTCCGGTGCTTTAGAGGCCGGGGGAGAGAGAGATGGGACAAAAAATCGCTCGCGAATCGGCTGACCTTCTTTGGAGCATTCGTACTCGGGTTATATAAAAAAAAACAGAAGCACATCTGAGTTTTGTAACTCTGTTGAAGACACATAAAACCCCTCTCACTGAAGTACCTGAAGAAAAGGTCTCCCTCTGAATGACATTCCAACTCGATCGCTTAGTTTTTTTTTTCTATTTGTCTTTCTATACGCTTACTAGAATCGCGTGTGCATTTTTTTCAAAAATTTTTAGTTTGAAGTTATTGTGTTATGTCATGTCATGAATGTTGTATAGTTTGAATAAATAGAATATGAATGAATGATTTCATGCATCAATAAATTTAACTGCGCGTGAAATACAGAATTGGAAGCCTGATTTTGAGCTAGACCAGCTTAAATCTTCGAAATTTTACAGCAAGGCTTCAAAAAAATGTTAATCTTTGAACTAATCAGTTTTGGTCAAGGTTCTGAGGGCAACGCATCTTCGAAAACAATCCATAAAATCAGATAAAGGCAGCGAAAAAGCAAAAGACTTCAATCAACCCCGAGATTCTAACACGTTCATTTTATTCCTCCAAAAATCAGCAAATTATTCCATGATTCAAAATCACGGTGAACAAAATTTTAGACAAATGACTTTTTGTGAAAATGTTCCAAGAAAATGGAGAAGAAACCATCAGTTTTTCATCATCGGCGATTCAAAGGTGACTGGAATCTATTCAACCAGATTTACAGTAATATATTCTCTGAATAAATTATTTTTTCGATTTACAATAATCTTTCGTTTCGCACGTAGTATTTTTCACATGCAGGTAAAGTTACGTTTTTTCCCCATGGCCAGAGCACCTAAAAAAATACACTAAATACATATACTATATATTCGAAGCCTATGCACCTGCCTTGTGTCACGAAAATGGAAGCCGGAAGTGTCCAGACACGAACACATCTGTTTGTCTCTGGCCGCTGAAAAGACTTTTCGCGGGAAATCATCTGCTTGATGCGCCGGAAATGGCGGCGAAGGGAATTGGCGCTGACACATTCTTCTGCGAGAAACTGAAGGGGGACTCTTCTGAAAGGCTCTGCTGGCGAAATTGATTTCTCAGTTGATATTTTCACGTCATGTGCTGATCCAGTGTCTTTTTTATAATTGTCTCTCTTTCGTGGAAAAGGTTATTAAAACAGACAAGGTTTTCTGTGGGAAAATATTAGAAATTTTGGAATATGTGTCAAATGGTAGCTGGTCGCAAGAATTGATTTGAGTAAAGGCTCAAATAATTAGTGTTATCAGGTTAAACGTAAGTACGCCTACACACTTTCTTGAAAGTGATCCCATTTCGTGAGCAAACCCCTTTTTATCATGTTTGGTCGAAATTTTCAAGCACGTTTTATTACATAAATTTAAATACTGTTCCAACAGTTTTTGCACAGCTTTTGAAACTCCAAGGATGGAAACGCAGGGAAATTTTTTTCCGCGACTTAATACTGTATCCAGGAAAAACTGTTGAGGAAAAGATAAAAATTATCAATAGGATTCTAGAGATTTTCGCAAGAAAAATATCAGTAGACTTGTTAAACAAGTACTGTACGTAGAATCTAATCCCAATCATGCTTCAGATGCAGAATACCTTAAATACAGCCCTAGATATCAACCACGGCGTTTGGGGTAAAATGACCCGCACAACGGACGTCTCTTTTATTCAACGAAAAAATACATGAAACACGTCTTGCCTCGTAAACACAAAAAATGTGTTTATTCGATTTGGTTATGGAGAAATTACTCGGAAAATATTTGCAATTCGAAGGTGAAACAATTGATAAGATGGAATGAAAACCCTGTTATCATCCGGGCGCCAGAGCAAAATGTCCGCACAGGAAAAAATCTGCTGACGTATTTGCCAATTCCGTGGTGATATCACGTTTGTTTCTCTTTTTCCCGCGTCATACATTTTGAAAAAAAAATAATAATAAAATTAGTATCCTAAATAACACTGTTCTGCAGACGACAAATAAACTGAGTGGCAGGGTTTCTTATATTGCTGTATACACATGTATATATATATGCACGTTTCGCATCAGTAGAAAGCAAGTTGAATTTTTTTCGGAAGACTCCTCGTCGTCATTCCTCAAATCCTCAGCAGAGAAAAAACCCCCAGGTCGTTACAATGAAGAGAAGTGGAGAAGCTGCTGAGGTTGCCGGAAGTCGCAGGTGTAAGAGGCCCGGAATTCCCAGCAGACTCGTCCAATTTGCCTGACTGGCACATGCGTCCTTCCTTCCTGTCTGGCATTTTCAATGATATCGCGGTGAGTTCATTTCAACAAATGCCCCCTGCCGTCATCGACCCGGGTTTATGCAGAGAAGAAGAAAAAAAAAACTTCGTCTTAGCAGAAAGGCGCCTTTCAACCCACTTAATGGAACACTTTTTTTTTCTTTGTGGAATGGCACTGTCGGAGGGTTTCAAGAAATGTTCCTCAAAAAATTAAAATAAACTCAGATTTAGTCATGAGGCTGCTTCTGGTGGAATCTGATTCAACCCTTAGTATTGAGTGTGAATAAAGTCAATTCGAAAACCAGTGAAAGAACGCGTCAAAGAGGAATTCCACGGGAAAAATCTGCAATGCATTTGAGTCATTTTAAAAACTTGAAAGGCATACAAATGACGGCACTTCAGGTGATTCCGTGAAAAAAATTTTGATGCCGAGAGAAACAAAGGTAAAAAAAAAAAGGAACATACGTCAATCCGCCATTTCAAGGGGCAACAGGAAGTACTTCTATCCACTAACGAGGCATTTTAGAGATATTTTCTTTTTTGAATGATATAAACAATTTATAAATTCCTGAAAAAATTTTCCAAAAGAAACTAAAGGAACAGTATAAGCGTGTTCATTCAAGTGCATACCGAACAATTTTCCTTTAAAAATTAGGTCATATTGAATTATATACTTTTATACCGATTTTAAACATTTTTAGTACACGTCATACTTGGAATTAATGCAGTGAAATTTACTAGGAATATTCTTAGCGGCTAAAATGATTAAAAATACAGTATAAATATGTGCTCAAATCTAAATGGCGCATTAATATATGAAACAAAAACAAAAACACAATTCATTCCAGCGTTATTTGTCTCCATTTCAAATTTTTGGTCATATTTCGTAAGTTAAATAGAACTTTGTATCACGGAAACCAGGGTGAGTGTGTTTTGCTTGGATTCATTTTTCTAAAACTTGTTGTCTCAGAAATCAAGGTCTTATACATGAGGGCATGTGGTATTTGAGTGAATAGATGGTATTCGGAACAGCTTCTGTGCGGTATACAATTAAATGGATAATTTCGACGTTTGATCAAATCCGTGTTGGAGTTGTCAAAAATCGAGATTAAACTCAGCTCAGGGAATTTTTTATAATTTGGGCCAAATACTGGCTGTTTTTGACTGCGTTTCTCAGTCTAATGAATTTTTGCCAAATCCACGTGCAAGGTATCTTGATTGCTTCTTCCCTTCAAAGCCTGTTCTTGCAATCTTGGGTGAGCTTTGTCATATTGGCACAGGACGCAAAGCTCTGTCAAAACCCGGTGCAAAACCTACAGTGCCCTGTCGCATTTATGGTCAGCAGCAATAACAAACAAAAGCTCGTTAAACCCCTCACCCCGAGCTTTGATGCAGAATAAAAATTGAAATACTGAACAGTATTTACAGAAAAATCAACTATTTATGCGACGCGAATCTAAAATTAAAATAAATAACAAACATGATCTGAAGCAGACCCCCCTAAGACGCCATGCAGAAAAATCTTACACGCGAATGCGTCATTGGCATCATTTAACATTCATTCATGTCATCATACATTCTGGGGAGACAGCATACGATGAACTGAATATAAACCGAGTGTCGACAGAAGCTCTTTATGCCTCAATATTGAATCCATCCCAGTCAACACAAATCCCAGAGAAATTATGTTTTTTCTTCTTTTTTTTAAGGAAAAACTGCTGTCGATACCACGAAAGCAGGATAAAAGAGGAAGATCAGGGGACGAACGTCGACACGACATTGCCCTCATTTCAGGGAAGTTGACCGAGTTTCGGAGACGGTGGACACTTTCGAAATTATGTGTATGTTTTCTGAAGCAATTTTTTAATTTATTTTCTTTCTCTCAGATTCAATAAAAAAAAATTGAAAGCGGGAGATTTAAATCATGAAAGTCGCGGATATTGAGCAACCGTTACGTTTTTCGTCCCAAATGTCCTGCTGAGGCACCACAACATTAGTGAAAAAGTAATGCAGAAAATCAAGAATTTTGAGACCGTGATCATTATGTCTCGGGAGTCCCGTGGAGAAGCAAAATAACCCCTATTGCGTTCAATATTTGTCGGTGAAATGTCGGTCCCAGCAAATGAGCCCGTATCCATGCCACTGTCAGTTTATTCGTTCCGTCCTGGCTTCGACACTGACGACGACCGTCTCCCCGTCGTTACGAAAACGACCCATTCGTCAGCCCCAAGCCCGCATATGGAAAAGAAGGGACATTTTCAAGACGTTTCGTCTGTCGACCTTGTAAACGCCTCACAAAATGTGTTTTATTTCTCAACTGTTGACGAAGGTTCGCTGCTCTTCTGTACGTGTCTTTGAATTTGTTTATCAAAGTTTCACTCAACAAAAACACAGGTCGTATCGAGTTTCATTCCGGCTAGACTAGGCGGCTTCTCACTTGTTTGAATGGTAAAGGAGACAATTCTTCAATGTGTCAGAAAAGTGGGTGAAGTTTAGTCTTCTTGAGTTTGACTGCAAATTTACTTTCTGGATCTAATGAATAATTGATGTCTACACTGTTTAAGGGTTCTCACACAATCATACTTCTGTTTAATGAGCGTCAACTTGGCCAAACTCTATAAATTACTGGTCCCCTTGTGCAAAAAAAAAATTTGCACTCCGTACATAACTGGATCAGGTCTTGGCCTTACAGTGAGACCCCCAGATGCAGACATAATTGGTGTATCAAGAGTGCCCCGAAGTTGAATTGTCCCTAAGTTGAGTCTTGTTTTCCCATATACTTACGTTATATAATTTTTAATTGGTGTTTTATGGAAGAAATATTCTTCAGAATTCCATGAAAAAAATTTTGTTTGCCACTTGAATTTGATTCAGTGAATATCTTTTCAACCCAATAAGAACATTTGGAGCATTGAATAGTATACCACTGTACTGTTCATTGAAATGTTGGCATCTGTAAAAGTAACATCCAAGTCACAAAAAGAGAAGGAAGTCCCTCTGTGCTACAGGTTTTTTTTAATTAGCTGAATGGATGGGGAATTGATGGGAAAAGTATCAAAGAATTTTTCTCACATAGATTTTAGGGTTTGAAATATCTGCTTCTTGCAATTACGCCAAATAGAAGTCAATTTTCCTAAAATGTATTGTCAATTTTATCATGCAATGTCCTCATGTCAAGTCAGTGTCCCTATGTTGGGCCTTTTTATGATTTTTTATCGAAAAATAAATGTTCCTATTTCAAATTGTCCCTATGTCGAGGTGTCCGCATGTGGGGGTCTCACTGTATATCACTTGACGCAACTAAAATTCTGCATTAAAAATGCCCCCATTTAATTTTTACCATTCCACCAAAGATCAAAAATAAACAAGCACTGGTTTTCGAGAAATCAATGAACTGAATGCGCATGTCGCCCTTTATTATGGCATTCAATCCTCTTATAGTCAACCACGCCCAACCAGTTCCAGACAGATTTCCTTTCTCGGCGTATACATAACTGTACACTTGAAAAACCTCTCACGTACACTGGGCACAGTAATCCTAAATCTCGATCCCGTTGGAACAGCGTCGCTCCACACTTATTCCAACGCAGTAAACGCACGGAGACCAAGGAAAACAATTGACGCATTTCTTCAAGTTAACGGCTTGAAGATGCTGTCACCATTTGAGAGCCACAATTCACCCCCACCCCCGCTTTCCGTGACGTAAAATTACTAAAAACAAAACAAAAAACAGAGGAAACGCTGGAAGGAAATGGTTTCGCGATGGTAAATCCTTTGAGAAGACGACAGCAACAACGACGTTGCGAACGCGTTTTATTTTCTGGATGATTTAACATCATCGTCCATAATAATGGGAAATGTCGCGATTAGCATATCCGACTCGTCAAAAACTTTCCCGGCGTCAATTTTATCCGGTGTAGTAACGAAAATTTTCCTTTTGAAAATATGAGCTCCTATCAAGAAAATATGTGAAAGATTAGGCAAGAATGTGGATCAGTAAACAGTGAAGAAAAATAAAGCAGTCATACTAAAAATAAATAAAAAATTAATAAAATTGGTGTAGAAGAGCGGGCTTTAATTTGTGCTCAGGAATCGCCTTGTGTTGGGATTTTTTGTTCTTCTTAGAAAAAGTATGGTAATTCATGATTCATGCATTGGCATGTGCTGTGAAGAACATGTAATTTCTTTGAATATATAAATACTGTATATACATTTAGTGAATTAGGTTTCATAGGCCGGATCCGCCGGAATGCGTGAAATGGATGTGGGACATTTTTTGAATCTTTTCACCACTGACAATTGGCAAATGAAGCTTGTTTATCGATCAAGGGACTGCTGGAATAATTTTATTTTTACGAATAGAAAACTCATTAGCTCACCAACCTTTTTTGCAGAGAATAACATCGTTGAGACCCTTACATGGGAAATTCAAAAAATATGTAAACATATTTTTGTGAAATATTCAGCTCTATCGAACAAAATGATGATTATTTATGTGGAAAAAGTTCTGCTTCATTTCGCTTTTTTATTTCTTTACAAACAATCGGGGCAGATCAAATCTGTCTTTTTTCACACCCTGACAAGTGTTTTACTCGACTAATATGGTTGAATGTCGGGAAGGAATGCGGGCTCCGAAAATAACTCTCCCTCCATGGAAAATTCCTTATCCGAAAAAGGCGATGCATATTTTATGCGGAATTAATGAATGAGGGTTTTTCTGGGAACTGGGTCAAGAACGACTCATCTGTTTCCTCGGGTTGCGAAAGCAGGATAAAAATATTCGGTAGCACACCGAATTAAGATAGACGGGGAGATAATTCCTACAATAAAGCCGAGACGGAATGGTCTTTCGCAGCAATGCCAGTGGCAGCGACACTTCGTGCCATTTGCGCGCAAATGCGACTTCTTGTTTGACATTAAACAGAAAAATGGACTCATTTCCCTTCCTCTTTGGGCAATGGATGAAATGAATGTGTGGTTATAAATATATACGGCTCGCCCACGCGACACATTTCTTCGTGGACCCCGACGCAGACGCATGAAAGGACCAACATTATCGTTCACCAGCGTACGTCACGCGTATAGAACTTCATCAGTGAACACTGAAATCTATGTATCCGAAGTTTACGCATGGATGTTCTGTCTTTTCTCATATGATCGAAATGAATCTAAATTGACTTAAGTAACACTGAAACAACGCATACAGTATTTCCATTGCCCCAATTTTCAAGAAGTTTCTATATACAGCAGTGTTCCCCAACCTTTTTGAGCTTTCGGACCAGCAAATTGTGATATAATCTCTCAAATAGTTTTGGTGAAAAAAAGGGTTTTTTATTAATTTCCTTTTCTTGTCCTTGATCAAGGAAGAGAAAATCTCAGAGGCCTCTGACTGGCCTGAAGCCATTGCATTGAAGACATATTCTTGCCAAGGCACTTGAAATTTGGGGGAGGGAGGAAAATGTTGGCAGTTTTCTACTTGGGTGGTTTTCCACCCAATTAATTCATTTAGGATGGTCGTTGTTAATGAAGAAGGGGATGGGCAGCGAGTCCCCAACAGGATCCTTGAATTTACACGAAAAGCCGAGAGAAGAATTTTCGCGTTAAACGTTTTATGCTTTCAAAGTACAGTATGAAACTATTTCTAATTTAGCGCTCATTTCCAATATCATTTTACGGATTTAACGTAACCTGCAATTCTACAATGAAGTGATCGGACGAACTGAATATTTTGGTCGGCTTTATTGAAGCAGCAAGTGGGGGCCTATGTTCACACAAATTTGAGTAATTTAGGGAAGGAAACATTTTCGTGCATACGGTGCATCGACACTTAAATCACAATAAGACGTTTCGATGAATCTCGTAATTTCACAGAAATCGCACCTGAATCGCTTTACAAATTCAGCTCAGTGAAAGACAGGAGAAAATCTTATTCCAGAGGTTTACATAAAGATCTTTGAAATCCTAAGACATGTTATGAGTTTATGTCGTGGTCTTTCAAACAGGCTTCAGGGCAGCGGCAATTTCCGTGGAAGAATATCTCAACGTACCACAAAAAACGGCAGTCGGTGTTTAATGGAATTTGTGCCACTCAGAATGGGGAATTTCAGTTCACGGTCGTCAGGAAAAAATGTACGCGTTTATTTCGTTCGAGAATCGTGCATACTTCACGTAGCGATGAAAACTGGGAAGCTTTCGTGCGTGTGTCACGATCGCAGATTATAAGTTTTTTTTTCATTTGAAAATGTCTCGAGTTGGACAAGAATGTCCATCAAACCGCCTGTGGCGAAATCAATAATAGCTGGAAATAGGTCGCGAAATCGCTGCGCTGGCGTCACTCCTTGAGATTCCATCGAAGTTTCGCCACCTTCCGAACGAAGAGATTTCCGGAACCGTTGGAACAATGTCAAATATTTGCTTTCATATCTTCCCCGCACATCAGTTTCGCGATTTACGGAAAAGCCCGCGGATTTCCTTTTCATCCTCCTCTATTTTCCCCCTCTTTGAAGCTCAGTTCTGAATGACTAATGAAATCGCGGAAACCCCATCAAGAAACGAGTCACGCACGCAATGGCTCCAAATTTCCCCGGCACGTAACCCGATTAATCGCTGCGACGTTCTTCATTTGCCCGCTACTCTGGCTCCCATTTAGGAATCGTTCCGGAAAGGGTTTTATAACATTGCGGGGAAATGCGTGGATGGAGAAAAAACAGGAGAGTCGAAAGAGTTGAGTGCTCTTCACTTCACAGTTGCACTGGGATAGTATTGTGACGCCTTTATACATCATACACGAGAACAGACACCGTTGAATAAGCCCCAGAGGAAAGCGGTTTCATAAAGACTTGATGAAAACGTATGGTGGATGGAACCCTGGGCCTTTCAGCTTTTCTTCCCTGGAGAGTGGAGACAACACTTGGGTTTCAGCAGAGGTTATGTAAGTATTTTCGACCACTTTTCCTTGTGTCGATCATTCCGTCTAATGCGACGTATGTCTCGATTTTTGTAGTGCATTTAAAAAGAATGACATTATCTGGAAATTCGCGTGACGCCACAGCTCAAAATTTCTGAGGACCTGTCAGAGATCAGAAGGTACAGGAAGTACTTCTGTTCAAGAATATATCGAGTCCCAGGTAAATTCACCGGACGAAGAGCACCCAACGGACATTTTTCTTCAGCTGGTGACGTCCTCGTGTTTTGCGGGGTAATTCCAGTTTCGCGATGATTTCTGCATTTCACGGATATTTTTCAAATCAAGAACAGAATCCAATAGTGTTCAAAATGGTGAGGATGGAGCCTTCAAAACGTGGGATCGTGACGTTCGCAAGAAATACAAACCGAGTTCGAGAGCAGCGAGATTTTTTCCGCGCGTCATCCTCACGCTCCGCCGCAGAACCCAAGTAAAAACATGCAGAACAAAAAGCACACAAATAAAAACAAACGTATAAATAAAAAAGAGTCTAAAGCCGAGATGACAGCGACGAAACATCGACTCATGCCACGAAGAAAATCCCTATGAAACCGAGCTTCAACTTCATCCTGAATTCGCAGGGTGACACCCGGAAACGCTCAACAAAACGGTAATTTCTTTTTAAACCTCTCGAAAAAAAATTTTTTACATTATAATTTGACGACCCACAGGGAAAATGAAAAAGTTGGCTGGGATAAGAATGATCTTCGAGAAGACGCATCCCCCAGCACATCCCTTTGTTAATTTCCTTGTGGTCTAATTGGATGGCCCCAAGATACACACACACAGATATACCCTTTTGTATCTGGCCTCACTCATTATTTCGCGGTGCGAAGTTCCGATGCCAACTTTTCACTCTGAGAGATTTGTATGAAAAAATAATGAGCTGTTCGGAGAGCATGCATGAGGCCCGTTCTGATCAGCAACCCGGAACAAAACCCGGGTTCGATTAGGGAAACAGAACAAGGCACGGATCGCGTAACTTATTCTACCCCCCATTTCACCCAAATGGCGTCGACAATGAAACCACACAGCGAGTAAAGTCTCGTATACAGACTTATGTTTCAGCTATTTATATATTTTGATAGTGCAGCACCTTTGCGCTATTTTTCGGAAACTAATTCATTCATGAGCCAAACCAAACAACAACAAAAATAAAGAAATCCTAGAAAAGTGTTCCACAAATTGGTCTTTCAAATTAATCAGATTAAAATTAAATGCAAAAAACTACAAATGTTGAGCAAATATAGTTTTCAACTCGTTCCACAAGATGTCGTAACAAACAGAATATCACATTTGGAACCCGAAAAACCTCATGAGTGTTGCTGAAAAATGCTGAGACCAACATGCTGTACTGTATCTCATAGATCTATATGCCAGGCAAGGACGCACTCCCACGAGGTTGCAACCCGGGTTTCATTTTCTTCTCAAGGGTTAGAAAAACCAAGCCTGGTGAAGCGCAGAATGAATCATTCACGAATCTGAGATTTCCAGGGAATGAAGCGCAGTACAATATCTCCTCAATGCTGTGCAGTACAGTATTACAAAAACAAAGCATCATGGAAATTTTCCAGAGCATTGAAAAAAAAAGTTTTCGCTGTGAAGGTGACGACCATCAATTGTAAAATACTGTAAGTACAGCTTCGTAACTGAATACACCAGCGGCGCCCCGACGTGTGGCCGATTCGACTTGGGGTAATTTGAACTTAAAATTTCCCGAAATCCTGAGAATGTCTCGAGATGCGGACATTTTGCCAGCATCTCTAGGAAAATTTGTACTTTTAAAAATTTTGATGCTTAAACAAATTGGAAGCATTTATATATTCTTTAAACCAATTTACTAAGCATTAAACCAAAACTGTCTAAATTTTCGCTTATTCTTTTCAAGTTGTTTCCCTCAGATGTGCACAGCACAGTAAGACATGATCTTGATCTTTGTTTTCTGATCTCATTTTCGTGCCAAAATGATCAGATTCCGTGTGGTTTTCTTCTGCATAATTACAGTATTTTCTTTGCTTCGAAGTTGAAAATTAAAAGTTGATTCAATTTTTCGAGAACATTTTTCTCATTTTTCATTAGCACTTTAACCAATTAAATATGCTCCCATTGAAGCGGATTGGAAAACATGATGCAACATGCAGACGTCCCAAACGTAGGGGCAGGGTTCAAGCGCCAATTACGTCCGCATCTCGGGGCCTCGCTGTACTGTACATCACTCTCGATCCTTTCAATTCGTAAGCCGAAACCAAAGTTTCAAAGCTGGTTTAATTCCCTTCCAGCAACTGAAATGGTTGGGATGCTCATGCCATATCAGAAGAGATGCCCAGCAATCCCGAAGCATTCATGAGCGAGCGAGCCAGAAAGGGGGAATTTCCTTGCGCACACACGAGAAGAAAAGCAGCAGTTTTTAAAAGACGCGGTGAGCCACAGAGATTATCCCGTCAATGCATTCTCATTCCTTTCCCTTGCTGGAGCCCGTGGTGGCACGTAATTTCCAGGAAACTTCGTGTCCGCGTGCGAGGGGCCTTTTCTTCCTGGCCCGTGTACCGTCACGCGTCAACGACATCCTAGTCTCAAAAAGTCGAGGGGCGAAGGAAACCCCGCCACGTTCGCCAGAACTCGACATTCGGTGTCAACGGGGGGTCAGGGAAATAATGGAGTCACGAAGGGTGTTTTCGAAAGTTCGTAAGACTCGAACATCCAGAGCCACTGTCATCGGACGAGGCCCAGATTGGACCCCATTTAATTCACAGAACTGCGAAAGACAGGAAGTGGGTCCCCAAGATGCGGACGTAATGGGTGCATTGACTTTGTCTCGAAGTGGGAATGTCCGCATGTTGGACCTTGTTTTCTAATAGAAATCAGTTCTCCTGTGAAGAAGAAGTCCCTTAAAAATTAAATAACATATTTTTTCTCAGCTGAATGCTGTTACAGAAAATACGAGCAAGTGCGTATACAGAAGAAAACCACACAGAATCTGATATTCTGGCATCAGAAGGAGCTCAAGAAGCAATGCGAGGACTCAATACCCCTGATGAAAGCAAAAACAGAACAGAAGAAAGCAAAAACTTAGCTTGCTTTTTATTAGGCTAATTTTATACAAATTAGGCTAATTTTATAACTAAATTTAAACTTTAAATAACTCAATATCTTCAAGAAATAAAAAAATTTAAAAAATATTTAAATCTCCCTAGATGTCTTGGAAAAGATTGTGTATCTTGAGTCTCAATCTAGACGTTGGAGGCAGATTTTTCAGTCCTATAAGTGTCCCTAAGTCGAATTGTCAATAGGTGGGGGTGTCCGTATATGTTGGGGTCCCATTGTACTCTTCAATATTCCAGCGGATGCTAATGCGGAATTTTTTTAGCGTCGCGTAACATGGAGAAATTTCAAAAACGAACTTGGGTTGTCAATTCAATGGGCTTCTTTTAGGTTTTATTTTTCTTCAAGGGTGCACTGTTTTTTTTCAAAGTATTTAAGGCTCTTGAATTTGGTTTAATTCGTCTGCCCTCAGCCCAATAATGGAGTTCCAAAAAGAGGGAATTGTGACCATTTTATGGAACCCTATTCAGTTCCTGAATTCAAATACTGTATAGTATTTCGGGGACGTTTGGAGATTTTTTTCGATTTTTTTTATGCATGTGGGGACTCGTTTATATCTCCGCTACAAATAAAAAATATATACAGTATCGGACTTTCTTTTAACGAAGACCAGCCCTAATTAATGCACCCTGTTACGATCTTTGGAGCAAGAGGATTCCAGAAAATGCTCCCATTTCACTCTCATTTTGGAGGTTTACTCTGACGAGAGGGAAGATATGAAAATGAGAGCATAATTCAAAGACCCTACAGACACATCACTGAACGCATAATTTGTTTCAAGTCGCGTACCGTTCAAATATACCTACCAATCCGAATTCGTTTTCGATCCCCAAACTCTAAACTGCCATGCGTGGTCAAAATAAATTACAAATTCAGTCTGGCTGAAAGATTCTCTTTTTTTTTCTAGAGAACAGGTACGTAGGTATCGACGTTTGCTTGCAGATTTCTGAATCAACAAGCCCAAAATTGCTTAAAATTTGAAAGAAAAAATTTGTTGAAGTGACTGAATGTCACTAAAACGCGGCGAATTAATTTATTTTTCGAAGCTGAAAGAAAATGGCATGATTCATAAGTGGGGAATTCCTTTTTTATTCCATTCACGAAAATTAATTTTCACACACTGTCAAAAGAACGCGATTCCACACTACTTCGGGAATGATTTTTTAGATTAATTTTTTAATCTACTATAATTATTTCGGAGACTAATTCATTCATAAGCCAAACCAAACAACAACAAAAATAAATAAATCCTAGAAAAGTGTCCCACAAATTGGTCTTTCAAATTGATCAGATTAAAATTGAATGTAAAAAAACTGCAAATGTTGAGCAAATATAGTTTTCAACTCGTTCCACAAGATGTCGTAACAAACAGAATATATCACATTTGGAACCCGAAAAACCTCATGAGTGTAGCGGAAAAATGCTGAGACCAACATGCTGTACTGTATCTCATAGATCTATATGCCAGACAAGGACGAACTCCACGAGGTTGCAACCCGGGTTTCATTTTCTTCTCAAGGGTTAGAAAAACCAAGCCTGGTGATGCGCAGAATGAAGCATTCACGAATCTGAGATTTCCGGGGAATGAAGCGCAGTAAAATATCTCCTCAGATGCTGTACAGTACAGTATTACAAAAACAAAGCATCGTGGAAATTTTCCAGAGCATTGAAAAAAAAAAGTTTTCGCTGTGAAGGTGACGACCATCAATTGTAAAATACTTCAAGTACAGCTTCGTAACTGAATACACCAGCGGCGCCCCGACGTGTGGCCGATTCGACTTGGGAGAATTTGAACTTAAAATGTCCCGAAATCCGGAAAATGTCTCGAGATGCGGACATTTTGCCAAAAACTCCGGGAAAATTTGTAATTTTCTCAATTTTGATGCTTAAAACAAATTGAAGTATTTATATTCTTTAAACAATTTTTACCAAAAATAAACCAAAACGGTCTAAATTTTTTGCTTCTTTTTAAGTTGTTTCCCTCAGATGTGCACAGCACAGTAAGACATGATCTTGATCTTTGTTTTCTGAGCTCATTTTCGTGCCAAAATGATCAGATTCCGTGTGGTTTTCTTCTGCATAATTACAGTGCTGTACAATATTTTCTTTGCTTTGAAGTTGAAGATTAAAAGTTGATTTAATTTTTCGAGAAAATTTTTCTTATTTTTCATTAGCACTTGAACCAATTAAATATGCTCCCATTGAAGCGGATTGGAAAACATGATGCAACATGCAGACGTCCCAAACGTAGGGGCAGGGTCCAAGCGCCAATTAATACGTCCGCATCTCGGGGCCTCGCTGTATTGTACATCACCCTCGATCCTTTCAAAACGTAAGCCGAAACCAAAGTTTCAAAGCTGGTTTAATTCCCTTCCTGCAACTGAAATGGTTGGGATGCTCATGCCATATCAGAAGAGATGCCCAGCAATCCCGAAGCATTCATGAGCGAGCGAGCCAGAAAGGGGGAATTTCCTTGCGCACACACGAGAAGAAAGCAGCAGTTTTTTAAAGACGCGGTGAGCCACAGAGATTATCCCGTCAATGCATTCTCATTCCTTTCCCTTGCTGGAGCCCGTGGTGGCACGTAATTTCCAGGAAACTTCGTGTCCGCGTGCGAGGGGCCTTTTCTTCCTGGCCCGTGTACCGTCACGCGTCAACGACATCCTAGTCTCAAAAAGTCGAGGGGCGAAGGAAACCCCGCCACGTTCGCCAGAACTCGACATTCGGTGTCAACGGGGGGTCAGGGAAATAATGGAGTCACGAAGGGTGTTTTCGAAAGTTCGTAAGACTCGAACATCCAGAGCCACTGCCATCGGACGAGGCCCAGATTGGACCCCATTTAATTCACAGAACTGCGATAGACGGTAAGTGGGTCCCCAAGATGCGGACGTAATTGGTGCACCGCATGTTGGACCTTGTTTTATTATAGACGTCAGTTCTCCTGTGAATAATAATCAAGAAAAAGTCCCTTAAAAATTAAATAACATATTTTTCTCAACTGCATGCTACAGAAAATACAAGTAAGTGCGCACAGAAGAAAACCACACAGAATCTGATCTTTTGGCATCAGAGGAGCTCAAGAAGCCATGTGAGGACTAAACACCCATCATGCAGAAAACAGCAAAAAATTAGCTTGCTTTTTATGACAAATTTTATAATTAAATTCTAACTTTAACTAACTCAATATCTTCAAGAAATACAAAAAAATATAAAAGAATATTTTAATCTCTCCAGATGTCTTGGAAAAGATTGTGTATCTTGAGTCTCAGTCTAGACAATGGAGGCAGATTTTTCATTCCTATAAGTGTCCCTAAGTCGAATTGTCAATAGGTGGGAGTGTCCGTATATGTTGGGGTCCCATTGTACTCTTCAATATTCCTGCGGATGCTAATGTGGAATTTTTTTAAAGTCACGTAACATGGAGAAATTTCAAAAACGAACTTGGGTTGTCAATTCAATGGGCTTCTTTTAGGTTTTATTTTTCTTCAAGGGTGCACTGTTTTTTTCAAAGTATTTAAGGCTCTTGAATTTGGTTTAATTCGTCTGCCCTCAGCCCAATAATGGAGTTCCAAAAAGAGGGAATTGTGACCATTTTATGGAACCCTATTCAGTTCCTCAAAGAATTCAAATACTGTATAGTATTTCGGGGACGTTTGGAGATTTTTTTCGATTTTTTTATGCATGTGGGGACTCGTTTATATCTCCGCTACAAATAAAAAATATATACAGTATCGGACTTTCTTTTAACGAAGACCAGCCCTAATTAATGCACCCTGTTACGATCTTTGGAGCAAGAGGATTCCAGAAAATGCTCCCATTTCACTCTCATTTTGGAGGTTTACCCTGACGAGAGGGAAGATATGAAAATGAGAGCATAATTCAAAGACCCTAAAGACATATCACTGAACGCATAAATTGTTTCAAGTCGCCTACCATTCAAATATCCCAAACACTCCGAATTCGTTTTCAATCCCCAAACTCTAAACTGCCATGCGAGGTCAAAATAAATTGCAAATTAAGTCTGGCTGAAAGATTATATTTTTTTCTAGAGAACAGGTACGTAGGCATCGACGTTTGCTTGCAGATTTCTGAATCAACAAGCCCAAAATTGCTTAAAATTTGAAAGGAAAAATTTGTTGAAGTGACTGAATGTCACTAAGACGCGGCGAATTCATTTATTTTTCGAAGCTGAAAGAAAATGGCATGATTCATAAGTGGGGAATTCCTTTTTTATTCCATTCACGAAAATTAATTTTCACACACTGTCAAAAGAACGCGATTCCACACTACTTCGGGAATGACTCGACACCTTCCGCGAAACAATCCCGAGAAATTTCATGGCGAAGTCTTCTGTTTTCATTCAACGTAAATATTCATTTCCCAGTTTCGATATCAATATTTTCGCACTTCAAATCAGCTGAAGTTCCCCATCCTTTTTGGGCAACGGACCCCAAATTTCCAGAAAAGTTTTCACAGACCAGCAAATTCCAAAAAGCAATCCTGTGGACCAGCAAATTTCACCAAATTGTTGAAAAACCAAAAATGTTTGCTTGAAAGACTTCACGGCAGACATTTAAAAGGTTTCTGCTTTTCTGCAAAACTCAAGTAAAGAACCAATGATGAAGCAGCTATAGTGGAATGTCTTAAAAAAATTAGTAAGGTTGACTTTTAAAAAGGTTTCTCACAATGAATAAGTAAAATTATTCATTTCAGCAGGTGAAAATTGTCTGAAGTCTTACTAAGGGAAAAGCCAACTTTTATTTCTCAGTTTATCAGTTTAATTTTAACTATCACTGTATTATCAAAATTTCAGATAAAGATAGACTTCATTGCTGGTTCTGCTAAATTTATCACGCTGAAGAAAATTTTCTACTGACTGGCAAAAAAATGTGTGCGGACTAGCACCGGTCCGCGGACCACGGGTTGGGAACACTGCTTTAAATATTACATTTATGTTTGTTTACAAAGAAGGAAATTTGAATATATTTTATTCGGGAATAATTCATTTTTTTACGCGCGAGACAAGAGCAAAAAAAATGATTAAACAGCTCGAACTTCTCCATGAGAGTCGCGAAGGTTTTATTTTCTAAAAAATGAGTTTCCGATTATTGTCGAAGTCTCATCACTGACCTCTTAAGTTCAGAAATGAACTTTCTCTTTACTTAAAATTTACGCTCCATTCCTGTACATGAACAAGTGTATACCTATATGTTATAATCGAATCGGGCCTAGGGAAGAAACATTTTTTGGTTTATCATTTACTTTCAGAGTACGCGTTTTGGGATCATATTTTTGGTGGGAAATGGTGCGTTTCCACTTCTTCTTACTCACTTTCAATGTCGACTTACGATGCGGATGATGTGATGCACAGGAATCGTATTCTGATTCATACGTATTTGATCTGAAGGACTGAATCGATTGTGATTTGAATATCAACTCATTCATGCAGATAAAGATGCATATCGCTTCTATAAGAAAGGCTCGGGAATTGAAACGAGTTCCAAAAATATCCCCGCATGTTATGCGGCACGATACGAAATTCATTCCACAACAATTGAAGGATAATTCGTCAGTTAAGGTTGGAGTTGAACGCATAATGAGAAAGGTTGCTTCAATGCCCTGCTGTTCACTTCTTCGACGATCTTGACAGTTTTTCCAATTCGAGGAAAGTTAGGACTCCTTTATGTTTTACGGATCGAGGTAATTTGAAAGTCGAGTATCGAAGATTCCCCTAACTTTGGAATCGTATGCGACAACTTGTCAGCACCAAAAAGTACGAATGAGCGATTGACGCAAAAAGTTTCGTTCGGAAATGATGGAATGAGGTCGACTTGCGTGTGGGATCGATTTTCCGTGGAATGAGATGGAAAATACCTTTCAGCGGTAGTTCATGAATAATTCTCGGTAAACTCGTTTTATAGCGAAGATACGAAAGTCGGCAATATCCGAGATTTCTTCTACATCAGCTCAGCGTTTGACGGTTGCAGGTCATCTCTTGGACAAGTACATTTTCATGGAACAAAAATTGTACACATATAGCTCATCTTATTCCGCAGTTATGAATGTTCTGTCACAATATTTACTCGAATAACCTGTGCTTTTTTTTCAAAAATAGCTACAAGAAATCAAGATAATCGAGTCTCGCCCCTATTGTCGTCTCAGAGTACTGTATAACGTAAGAAAGGTAGATTTTATCCGTATTTCTCCGTTCAGCAAATTTTCTTTTGGTCAAACAGGGATTTTTCACCAATGTATGCGGATTCTCCACAACGAAATTCTCTCTACAACGATTTTTTCTGGTCCCCTGAATTTCGATGTAGAAAGAGTCCATCTGCTGCATCGATTTTCACCTGCACAAATGAAGTGATGGTGTCTGATCAAAATTCTTTACCGAAATGTGATACAAAATGTATAATTTATTGAAGTGTAAATAATATTTCCCTTCAAAATAAATAAAATGTCCGATATCCTAGAGCGCATATGTAATCACGATGAGAGGGGTTGCATTTCTTCTGACATTTTTTTTACCTTTTCCATTCTGACATTTTTGCGGTCTGTTCATTTTTAGCCCCCAAAATTTTGGCATGAAATGGACATGAATCCCGAACTGTCAGTGAAAGCGGATTCCAACATTTTTTCTCAAATTTTTTTTTTTTTATTTGCTGTAGATCATGAGAAACGGCCTCAACTTGGATCCTTTTCCTTGGATCAATAGAATTTTTACCTGATATGGCGTATCTCCAAAAATATTGAAAATTTGTATGCGCATGTGTTGGGCATATGTCAGAATTTTTAAGCAAAAACATACTGTGGTGGGTATCATTCTTCATTTTCTTCTCTAAGCGCCATGAATAAACATTACAATTTGAAGTTTTTCATAGAAATTCCGAAGGCGGGATGCGTTGTGTCGCGGTTTCTAAAAAAACTGGGGAAAATTTTTTACTTCAGTGGCCAAGAATATTTCTGCAATATTGAAAATACCTCGATTACGCACTGGCTTCATCCAAGTACCATATTTTAATACTGTTTTCTTTTTGGGGATGGTGCATGCGGTCGTAAAAAAAGGCTACTTCTGCTTCAATTCTGTTCCCACGAACAGAAGGATAAAACCTCAGTGCGCTCTTCGGTCCGATTTCCTTCGGTTCACGCAGGAAATCCCAAGCAAACTTTCTGCCAAATGCATAGCATAGACCCGAAACCACGTCGTACATATGAAATCCGGAAATAAACAGACACAAACTGCGCTGCTCATTTACGTTCGCTGTCAAAATAAGCTTCACGGTGTTGTGTACATAGAGGAGAGATGAAGAAGCTTTTTACAACGTGACAAAAGAAAAGATGCGTGTGTCGCTCGCGCGGGAATAAAACATCCGCAACCGCGCACGAACGAGATGCTGATTGAGCCGGTGAGAATGAACAGTTCCGACTGTCTTGCTCATTTCCCCGAGAATATAAAGACAACTACAGTACAGTACAACAAATCCTCGGGATCAAACACACAGGGATGGATCACAGCTCGATGCTTCCAGGCTCTCTGTGTTATCCTGAGAGCCTTTCGCCTGCATCTCTGTGAATCATGTCAAATTTGTCGATATCGTCATTCGACGAAACGTGCCGGGGGAACGAAGTTTTCTCGGAGCGCGTGTCGCGCACTTTTGATTCCATCCTTGGAATAAGGTAGTACTGTACTGTACTGTATCGTACTTGATGTACGAGAACCTGACAATGATGTTGTACACTTAGGCTCTTGAAAGCGCCTGTTATTATTGGGACTGCGTGTGCGCTGGCAAGTTGTTCGGAAATTTGATTTTGAATCGTCTCTCGAAGAGCGCGAAGTCGATGTTTCAATGATGCTCTCTTGTTTCAAGATTCGATAAGTTTCTTATTCCATCGTTCACCGCAGGGATTTTCAAGCTTTTCTCCAGACTTAACCCTTTCCATAACATTGAAACCTCGGGCATGAGTACAATGCCCCTTTCAATGATTTGCAAAGATTAAGAACATAATTTATGGCACATACAGTTTATGCCTTTTCCGCATGGTCCAAACGGCACCATCGTTCCTTTTTGATTTTAAATTAATCGGTCAAATGTTTTTCTCAACACTTCAGCCCAATTCCAGGTTTATTCGCAAATTTTCGTTTCCTTCCTTCTTCAATTTACTCAAGTAAAAATGGCCGTTCAATATCCTCGTCTGCGATGACAAAATTCGCTGACTGCCGACACTCTTGTACACTTGATTAACGCTAACTTTTCCCGCTGACTCATGAACAGATTTTTCATGCCATCGTAAAATAGTTTCCCACGTTTAAAGTGAGTGAGGCGTTCCAAGTTTGTTCTGAGGTTACGTATCAGGAGATGTTGACTTTGTAATCTTATCTACGTCGTAACATGATCCGGTACAGCACAATCAGGCGAGAGCATCAAAATATTAATTTAACATCACGTGATACTGCTGTGATGTTGAAGCAACTTGGAAAACCAAACAGTCTCGCTTGATAATACTGTAAAGTAGCTCATACAATGTTCAACCGGCGCATAAGTTCATAACAATGGCGTGCTGGACGTTATAAGAAAATCCTCTCTTCGATAAATTATCTTCAGATGCATCCAAATTCAAAACTCTTAGTCCATGAGAAATACGCCGAAAAGAGTTTCTTTTTTTTTTTCAAAATAGGCCGCAGCATTTCACGTCGAAAATTTGCAGCGGAAATCGCGAGAAATTTGAGGATTTCCAGCAGTGACGATGATGTTCTGGCCTCGTATTGAAGATAATAATGCCCAAGGGAAGATTTAAAGAAAGGAAACCAATGTGCAGGTAATAACCGTTCGATAGGAAAAGCACACAGGGGATTTTCTTATGCTTCGGTATGTTATTTCAACGTGCGTATCGGTATTTCAATAGCAGAGATTTTTGATCAGAAAAGCGCAGCCCAACAATTACTCGTCGAACAGACCGTCAAAAAAACTGTTGACCTCAAAATAATAATAAAAATCTCATTATTTATACTTCAGGTATTGAAAATTTTCAGAAAACTCACACACCAAATTGGAATGTTATTTTCTGTATATTCTGGTGTTTCCTAAATAAAATGTATAATTAATTTGTGTGCGGCTTTCATATTTCGCTTGTTTCTCCCATGACCTCTCACGGTGAGGATAATCGCACTAGCGTGTATAATAATTGCAGAAAGGCTGCAAGAACTTAGATTTCGCGCTGTAATTAGTTAATGCAACTTTCAGCCACCATCAGTTGCCTCACGGCTTGTTACATGAGATGATTGCAGATATTGAAGCATTATAGAATCTCCTTATCTGAAAAAAAACATCAGAGTTCTTCGGTTGCACGCCATTTTAATTTGAGCACATCATCTTTCAAGAAATAAGTCTTGAAACTTTACTTTAAATTCCTGATCTGTCAGTTATCGGGTTTCCTCTACTATCCCACATATGCAATCCGAAAATCCCGAAAATTTTTCAGTCTGCTTGAATCATTTGCTGGGCATCATCGCCTTCCAAGAAATTTAATGAATACAGCTTACCCGGAATTCGTTTGCCTCCCGTCGGCACCAGGTTCATCCCGATATAATATCCGATAAGCAGCATGCGTAACAACACTTCGCGCTTGAATAAATAGCGAATTATACGCCGCAGATGAAAATACCGGCGGGTCTTTTCGGGCGACGCTGCGGATTATACGCTATTTTAAGAGGAAGCCGCAAATGTAGGAATCAGAACACGTCATCAACAGTGGCACGGACCCTAATCACAGCTGTGGTTTACAGCTGCTCGGAAGGCGATGGAAGGCTAATGATACTCCCACACACACACACAAAGCCTGAAGGCGGAATGAGAGTGTTGGAGAAGGCGAAGGTCGACCGGTTGGACGAGACCCGCGCGTGAGCTCACATTATTCGGAAACCACACGAAAAAAAAAATACAGAGCGTTAAAAATGCTGTTGAATAAAAAATGAAGGGGAACTTGTCGGATTTTTAGAACGAGTCCTTTTTTCCCAGCGTTTTTTTTTTTTCGGGGCTTTCGAAGGATGCGGGAGATTTGAATTATTGAACCAAGCGTGAGCATAAATAATGGGGTGTTTCGTACACCGGCAGAGCGAAGATAAGATAAATTTTGAAGCAGTTACTTCAAAATTTGTGCTACGTAGGGCAGTACAGTATTTGTTCATAATAGATACGAACACTTTTAGATTTTGTGTATTCTTCGTCTTGAATCTTGAAGTACGTGGGCTGATTCATAAAGTTTCGTAAATCTTGTTTGAGTGAGCTAGAACAGTGTCCCCCGACCCGAGTGGTCCATCGACCAGCACCAGGCTGCAGAAGTTTTTTTTTTTCAAGTCTGCAGAAAATTTCCTTCAGCAGAATAAATGCATCAAGAGTACCAATGAAGTCTGCTTATCTTTATCTGAAATTTCAAAACAGACAATGGCAGCTGAAATTATCTGATGAAAAATGGAAATGGGCTTTTCTCCTAATTATGCTGCAGACGAATGTTCACCAAATGAAATACATTAATTTTATTTTTTATTCTGGGAAACCTTTCTTCAAGCCAGACTTTCTAATTTTTTCTACATTCCACCAAAGCTGCTTCATTGGTTCTCAACTTAATTTTTTCAGAAAAAAAGAAGAAACTTTTTAAATGTCTGCGATCAAATTTTTCAAACAAAACGTTTTTGAGTCCACAAAAATGTTATGAAACTTTGCTGGTCCACAGAATTTTTTTATTTGCTAGTCTGCAAACTATTTTACAGGAATTCGTCAGTCTGCAGGCCCAAAAAGGTTGGGAACACTGATTTAGGATGGACTGGTGATGAGCACACATTAAATACAGGTTCAAGTTTGAGCATTTTTTTTGGACCACATTGTACTCATTTAAGATTGCACCAGAGAGGAAACAGAGTTGACATCCTATACTTGGGAGAAAACATGGTTTACTAGCCCTTTTTCCTCCTCGTTGGTCATGCTGACTTTCCAAATGCATTATAGTTTAAGTTCCAGCACCGACTACTGGGAATAATTGCTGATGAACTCTCTGGGGGGAAATTTTCCACATCTGACAACCATGTTCGAACAGAAAAAGTTTCCTGACCTCGGTAATTCTTGTGTCAGTGATGTTGCATGTGAACGTTGCCCTAAAATGTAAATTTTTGAGCAAGGAAGTGGCCCAAGGCAGAGCTTCAATTGAAAAAATTCCTCGGCAAGAGAACGGATTCGTCCTTCAAGTACGTGAACTGCTAGCTGTATTATGTTATGAATCCTATATACAGCAGAGAGGCTTGGAATTGGAAAATGCTGATCATAAAACTTTGGCGCTAGTTTTTTTTTTCTCTCAAGGGCGTTCATTTTCGAGTACCAATAAGATTTTTGAATCAGTCCTCGTACATCATCGCACAGCTTTTAGAGCACAAGTTGTCCCGACTTACCGTCAGCTCATAAATCCGTAATATCGAATCACCTTGCTGTCATGCCATGTTGAAAAACGCATTGGAGTGACTTGCAAGATGCACTCAATGAATTCACCGGCATTGCTGACTCAAACGTTTATGAGGATTCTGAATGCTTCTTCAACGGATAAAAATAAAAACCGACAGAATGTCACTATAAGCACACCCGGTAATCCTTGTGACTCACTCACTATGTGACTATGGTTTAACGTTCAGTGGTTATTCCTACAGTGAGGGTTAGGCCCAACTATAGTTTTTAAAGGCTTTGTTTGCGGAAATAAAGCACTTGCTTCGGGTCAAAGAAAATTTTTTAATTTGAGAAGCAGTGATTCTTCGAAAAACTCAGTGACCTTCAGCGAATAATTCATGCAGAACCTTCGTGAATTCTAGAACTTCACGATACAGAATAATTCAGGCTGCGACAACTGCATGCGAATTTCAATGAATTCACAGTAAACTCATTGACTGAAACGTCATTTTAATTTGACTACAATATTTTTTGATTTCCCTCAGATAAGTTTAACAAGAAAATTTTGTTCGGAAATCTTCCAATATTTGAATAGTGAATCTGATGGGATATTCAAATGTATATAATATACTGACGAAATTTGTAAATTTTGAATGTAAAATCGATTTAATCGAATCGTTGAAGTGCTGATGAAAACAATTTCCTGAAGGACGAAAATCTTGCGTAATTTTTTTTTCTGAACCATGACTTGGCAAAATTATTTTTTCAAAATTTACGAGTCAAGAATTAAAGAAAAAGACCAATTTCAGCCATTCATTTTTGTGGAACCTTCTTCGATTCTAGGACTACAAAATACAGAATATCTTCAGCAGACATTGTTGATAACTGCTATTTTTTTTATTCCCTCCGATATCTTAAACTGCGGTCTGCATTGTAACATTTTCTGTGGAAGCATTCGAATATTTCAACGATTAATGAATATTCAATAAGTTTACTTAATTCAAAGGCGAAATCGATTCATTCTATCAACTCGTTTGTTTTTATTTTTTAATCTCAGAACTCATGCAAATAACTGGGAAAATCACATCAGCAAAAATGCCTGTGAAATCCACACCAGTCCCGAGCACAGGTTCCTTCGGTGTGTCAGCCCCGGGAGCCACAAAGAAACTGCCGCCCGGAAACCTGGGTGCAGCTGCTTTGCTGCCATGGAGCCCAACCCCCCCCCCCCCCCCCCCCCCCCCCCCCCCCCCCCCACGCCCCCCCCCCCCCCCCCCCCCCCCCCCCTCCAACAAAAAAAAACTGTGCTGAGGAGCCACTTCTAAGTTGAAGTGCTTGAGGCCGCCTAAATACAGCTCAATACTGTATTTTGATCCGTTTGTGGCATCCTCCAAATTTTTAACCATGACATCTGTGTATAATAAACATTTTACTTTTTTGTAGCAGGGCTCATGCAAATACTGTACTCTCAATGACCAGAGAAAATGGGTTTACTGTATTCATCTTTTTTCTCTGAACCATAGCCTGGGAAAATTACGTCACCAAAAAGTTCTAGGAAATCCACACCAGTTGCAAGAACGGGTTCCTCGCCTCTGTCAGCCCCGGGAGCCACGAAGAAACTGCTGCCCCGGAAACTCAGTGCGGCTGCTTTGCTGCCATGGAGCCCCCCTGAAATGAGTACGGTTCTGAGGAGCCGCTTCACAGTTGACGTGATGCGGAGGCCGCCTAAATACAGCTCAGTACTGTTAAATAATTTGATCTATTTGTCGCATCCCCTCAATTTTTACCCTTGTGCTGCAAAGCAGGGATATTTTTGCCAAATTTTGTACCACTGGGCACTGGAAATGAAAAAAAAAACCTACTTTTGTAGGAACGCCTAATGCCTGAGTCAGGAAAAAGTCCAAGGTTTTTTTCTAATCAGTCAGAAAAATTTCAATGAAAATTTAAAAAAATTCGCTCACTGGGTGGCATTTTTTCCTGCATTCCTGGCATAGGATTTGCATGGGAAAATCTTGAAAACAAAAGAAAGTTTGCCTCCCTGATATTTCCCAACTTAGGCCTCCTCAAGATGGGCACATTTCAGTAACCTTGGGTCAAACTGAAATGCGCCGCCCCCTGGAAAAATCTGGACTCTGTTGCCACTAAGAAGCAAGAACCTTCCACTGTCTGAGGGTTAAACATGACGTCTGTGTACAATGCGCAGTTTCAGTATGGACTTGACAAAACTTTGTCATGATCAAAATGCTCCTTACAGTAATGCATTAATATTTGCTTTAATGCAGTGTTCCCAACCCATGGATTATTGGCACTGCTGATCTGCAGAAATTTTTTTGCCAGTCTGCAGAAGATTTCCTGCAGCATAATACATTTATAAAAAAGTTGCAGTAAAATATGTTACCTTCATGCGAAATTTCAGAAACGTACACAGTGGCTGATATCTGTGTACTGTATATATCTGTGAGATGAAAAAAAACGATTTGATGAAATGAATCGATTTCGCGTGTTAATGAAGTAAACTTTAATATTCATTAGTTGATATATTCGAATGCTTCCACACGAAATGTGCCAATAACGACTGCAGTTTATGCTATCGGAGGGAATTGAAAAACTCGCGGTAAAATTTCGCGTCAGTTAATTGGCTGTTGAAAGTATGTGGTGGAAAATAAAAGTTGTCTTTTCTCTTTAAAATGCTTCAGACAAATTTTTGCCTGATGGAAAAATTGTTTTTAATTTTTCATTCAGACAAACCTTCCTTCAAGCCCACCTTCCTTATTTTTGAATACATTAATTTTTGAAGACGCTATAAAAAGCTGATTCAATAGTTAACTTAATTTTTGCACAAAATAAGCAGAAAAGTGTTAAAAATCTGCCATAAGTCTTTCAAGCAAAGCTTTATTGAGTCTGCAAAAATTTTATGAAACTTTCCTGGTCGTCTGCAAAAAAAGCCCTGGGCACAAAAAGGTTGGGAAACACTGCCTTGAAGGTAATTCTGCTCGCGGACGATCATGTACTGTAGATTAGTCAACTGCTGGTACAGTATCGACGATTTTCCTTCGAAATGGCGCTTATTTTTAGACTTGGGGATCGGAGGGGAAAAGCTTGTGTGGACATGTTTTGCGTTGGGTCAACTCATCGACCCCCAAAAAAGAAAACCGGGGGTGGGGGAGACCTCAAAAAGAACACACGCTTCGCGCCTCGTTTGCTCGAAACGAAGACATCGCGTGAGGTGTTTTCCAAATGAGTATTCGTTGTTCTACTTTACTGTACTTGCATAGGTTCAAGTCTGTCTATATTGAGTATATTCTCAAGATGTAGAGTAACGAGATTGTAGAATGCTCGAGATTGTTCCGCCTCTTCAGAAGAGCTTTTCTTTCTCGAACATCAGCATTTCGAGCGGCGTTTGAACTAGACGTGGTTGTGATCGTCACGAAGTGCTCCGAACAGAACCTTCGATTTTCCTGTAGAATTTCTAGGCATCTATACTGTTTAGTGCCTCTCGAAGCGCTTCACGATGAGAGGCCCGGAAACGCGCGAAATATTCCTTCCGAATTCCTCCTTGTTTGCCGGAATCATTCGTCATTTACGCCAGGAGATGTTTGAAGAGACGACGTATTCGCGAGCAATTGTCGAGAAAGGTGACGAGCGTGCAACGTAGGCTACACATGTGTGTCGATCAAGAAACCTGGGGTCGGGGGAATAAGATATGTTTGAGTTGCTCCGTGCGAATTATGTTACGTCGCTCTTCGCTGGCACTCGACTGTAGGAAAGGGTTATTGTCAAAGACCCGTGACAAATGATTTTGATGAAAAGGTCAGTTTCCCCACGTTGTTATTGTCGACATCTCGATGGATAGATGAGATGGCGTTGGCTGGCGGCACTTGGATGACAACTCTGCGCTTGTGATTATCTTGAAGAGCAGCAGTGACATCTCTCGCAAATGAGTCAGAAACTGGGTTTCCCGAAATTTCGAACACATTCTTCGGTTTGTGATAAACAGTATTATGAACAAAGCACTAAACCAGCAGAGCGGATTAAAAGTTACATTTAAAGAGCAATAACAATGCCAATTTTTTTTCTTCTTCACCCAACAATTAATCATGCTAAGGAAGAAAAACAAAAATTGGAATGCATCAGTACTTTTTAAATTTCAAAAAAGTTGAAATAAACAATGGTTCAAAATTTAGAATTGAAGCACTTTTTTCCTGGAATAAATATTATATAGGAATATTGTACTTGGGAATCAGGGATGAACCTTGTGCAACAGGGACAACTCCAGCTAAAATGGACAGCTTATGGACAGCATCTAACCCTGCTTAGACTAGTCTATTCTTATCCTGTCTTCAGACCTTAAAGCAGAAAATGAAAAAAATAAACAAAAGTCTCCTAAAATCTCGAGGTAATGAGGAACATCCTCGGATGATTTTTTTGAAGAGAAAAAAAAAATTTTGGGAAATGAAAAGTGCTTTTAGAAAAATGCAAAATGGACTTAGTTTTTGTTTGTGGCAAACGAAATAATAATTGGAAAAATTTTTACAATTATAAAAAATTCAGAAAATATTGTTCAAAAACGAAATTTTTCAATTTTTTCTAGAATTAAATTTTTTCGACAGCTTGTGATATGGATGGAAAATGCTTGCCAAAACAGGAAAGTTTTCACTTATTTTCTGGCAATACATTCAAAAACTTTCAACAAAATCTGAAAAAATCACTGAACCTTAAATTAGGATCAACTAAATGGTTTTTTTTTCACAGTGGTACCTAGTCTAGAAATACCCAAGATCAATCAGGAATGGGACAACCCTCGTATGTTAATTAACCCTGATATATACTAGTTAGCTAGTGGTAAATCTCTGGGAACAACGTTCAATTGAATTTATTTTTTAACCCTGGCCGTAAGTTTTTCAAATCAAATACAGTATAACAATGCCCGTACAAATTGGACTTCACTCGAAAGATGATTAAATCAGATTTACTTCCACGTTTCTTTCGACTAGTACGTGACAGACATCTCAATCACGTTAGAGGTTACTTGCTGTTCAGAAATTAATCTATTCTTTCTGGTCCAGCGGGTAGATTAAGCGGGTCGATAAATTGGGTGATTATCTTTTAAGTTCCTCGATGAGACGACTTTAATTCAACATTCCTGTGTAATTTCGACGTTCTACGAAACCGATTTCTTCGAATCAACGATTTGCCGGTGATGAAATCATTTTTGCTGCCAGCGTCAGATACATTGAAATACCACTTCGGGAAAATGATAATACTGTACGAAGGACTTCGGTGAGAAATATGAAGTGGTGTATGGCATTTACATCGTTCACAAATTTCTGGAGAGACACTCTGTTGTGTGTGTATATATGTATATAATTTAGTGACAGTAATGATGAGCACATTCGTCACTAATGTGACGCTTTCCTACGTTAATGCGCGTCGTGAATTAAATTTTAATGAACTCGATGGATGTCCCTTGAAATGCTTGAAATTGCTTTCAAGGATAAAGCAATAGTTCATTCGTGGCACCTATTTTTCCTGGATGTTCCATTGTACGAAGTAAAGAGACAAATAGACTTTCCACTTGAAAACTCGTGTTTTCCGTGAAGGATTCCTATAAATAAACCGTCGTCTCGGGTAATGATGGAATGTCTTCGGGATGCATCTATAACATATTGCATACTTGTAAAGCTGGTTAAATTATATTCACCCAGAATAATGTGTGCATGTGAATGGAACATACGTTTAGGCGCATAAATAATTTAATTGCCCTGGTCATACCAAATTAGATTCTCATTAAGGATAAAAAAAGAAAGCAGGTCTTGAGTCCAAATCGTTTCAATACTTGTTAGAGTATCATAATTATTCAACAACTTTCAAAATATAATGGCAGTATAGCTAAAATTGAAATGATGGCATAGAGATATAGATATTCCACAGTAAGTCTTAGTTTATATTAGGAGAGTAGAGCACTCGTTACGTCAAAACTTAGATCTTCGACCGAACTTTTAGTACCCGAAACAAAAGATGTGTCTTATGAAAAAAGGTAAAGATGATTACTCATAAGTCATAATTTCAAACGTCGTTGCACCACATTCGCAGTTTGAGAGATGGAAACTTTAATAATAAGGTACTGGTGGATATTCTATTTTTATTTATTGCCTAATTTATCCGCATTTTCAAGATTTACTGCACAGGCCATGTGAAAAAAAAACTGGCGCAGAGGAATTTTTAAAAAGGATCGGTATTTCGTTTTGCAAAGTTAGCAGTTATTCCAATTTACGTGCCTGAAATGAGGGTTATTTTGGTAAATTTTACATTATCAAGACGTATATGCGATTAATTTTGAAATATTTCTTCAACTGTCATCAGACATCCAAAATTTCTTAAGATTGTCGCACCATTCTCATGCTCATGAAAAAGCATTTTCTATATTTTCATCGATCACCATATGGCAAAATTATGAACTACCATATTAGTGATTCCGTTTTTTTATGAAAAATTATCCGGTGAACTAGTAAAAAATGCTATATCTGCGTTATGACATCGTACGATAATAGTATAATATTCAGAAGAAAAGGCTGTTTTCCTCGCGACTTTCAGTATTTAATGGTAGCCTGGAAAATCTACACCCTTTCGATATTTTTTATGGAATCTAAAAAAGTGTTCGACAACTCAGTCGCTAACAAAATTCAGGACATTGGAATGTGAGAGCGGGATGATCCAAAGAAAATGAGAACTTCGAAACTTCAGGTATAGATCATTTAAAGATTTGAGCTCATGAGAAAGACATACTTCAACGTATAGGTTATTTTTGTGCTTTTTTGCATATACTGTATAGGAATCATATTAAGAGCAGCTTGCGAACTATAATGATGCCGGGGGCCAATCAATAATGACCACGTTTTATTCTCGGAGAAACAATGCACTTGAACGTCATTATTTCTCTCGATTATCGAGTCCGGTTTAACAAGCATTTCGTCTGCTTTTATAGCACCAGCAGTTTGTCATCAATGGGGCAGGAAATATATATATGTATAGCAATAAATAGGTTTTTTCAACCAAGAATATAAGCGCGTTCCTTTCTTTTTTAACGTTCGGGCGTTTTAGTTGCAGTGCCACGACGAAGTAAAAGGAAGGGTATATAAGTGGGCTATTAACCCAGTGCGTGCTGCCGTGCTCCGTTGTTTTGCATATAATGACCCCAACATGCGGAGAATTTCGATTATACTCATCCTCAACAGAAAAAAAAAACATCGAATCCCGAGTGATGGTGCGACGAGTGCTGTTGCACGCGATAAGAAGAAAACTGCTCCCTCGATTTCCGGATACGCATATTAAAGGTGTCTACAAAATGGACGACGAGGAATTTGTAGCCGTGTTTGCAACACTGTCGGAGGCCGGAAAGAGCCTGTCTTTCAGGGCCTGCATCGGCGCCAGTTCCGACCGGATGCGCTCCCGAAGTTGCATGCCTATCTGCTTGATGACGCACTTTGCCATCTTCTTCATCTGCATGAAAATGCAAATCGAGGGCACTCAGTAAGCCGAGTGACGGATATACTGGGGTAATCAAGACTTTGGAATGCTGAGGAGCAACTCGCCGGATTTATAGAAGCTATACAAAAGCACAATCTGGGTAAGTACAGACGACGTACCGACCTGCTGTACTGTATATAGAAAATTCTAGTCGCTCCACAAAATCGAACACCGCATGCATTTTCATGTCCTCCATACTTTCTCTCGTAAATGTTCTACTCCAGAAATATGTCTAAAAATACATCACCGACGCTTGATGTGGAAAGATACTAAAAAGCAAAAACCAGTGCTGCCCAACATCCGACCCGCAAAAACATCATCTGTCCCGCGGTCCTTTCTGTATAATTTTCGAAGTCCACAAATTTAATCTGAATATTTGAAGATGAATTTTAAAATTCAAAATTTTGCTAAACCCTTTCAAAATTCTTAAAGGCGATGCTTGTGATTCAATGAACAGCACTGAATTACAGTTTACAATTTTAATTTAAAGGGGAAAAATTCGGGGCCTCAAAAAGTGTCTGTCCTGGACCGCAAGGACTGTCCACCTCTGCAATGTGGCCCTTGGCCGCAAAAAAAAAAACATTAATGTGGCCCTTTGATGACCACAGCTGTGTTGGGCAGCACTGGTTTATACTCTTCAAATAATCATGTGATGTCATGGAATACAAAATGTGGATACCTTACGTATCTGTAACCTCATAATAATGGCAATTTCGTGAAATGAATAATATACTAACAGTCATAAAATGAGTGGAACTCCTGGGATCATTTTAATAAACAGGATGAAAGCCAAATGCAAGTGTGATTCATGCAGTGCTATGATCTAAAATAGAAAAAAAAGTACAGACCGAAATCTGCATTCTTCTTGAATTTTAGTGCCGACAAAAAGAATTGCATGGTTAACCCGCAACCAATAAAATGAAACTTTTCAGGATGAATCAGTGCAACAATTCTCGTTGAACATAGTTGATATTTCCTTCTTGAAAATAAGATAAAACAAGGTAATACTGCAAGTATGTTTTGTCAATTTTAGCATTCAATTTTTAATCAGGTCTGCTTCGTCCCTCTCCATCAGCAGCTATACTGTATACAGTATTTATTTTACCGATAAATTTGTAATATAATTTTGAAGTTAATTGATCATAAAAATGAAAATTCGTATCTTTAGATTAGCTTCACGTTATTCGCCTAAATATAACGGGTCAGTATCAATCTTCGAATCTTTAAATTTGAAATATTTTTTTCATAATGGAGGTGGCATTTTTATCTTTTCAAAACTTGAACAAACACAGGGAAATTTAAATATTTCGTTTTCCTTGGCTGATATTCGTAATTATCTTCGTGAAAGATGATGCATAAAGATAACTTTTGCGAGTTCCACCTTCCACGGCAACCCTGAAGCAAGTTCAGATTGTGAAAAAGTTGCAAGAAACGCAGATTCTTGGAGCCGCCATTCCACAAATGACGAGAGGAAACGAGTACAAAGTTTGCCAAGTAAAGCCAGCTCAATTTGAATATAGTCGCTCAACTCTCTTCCGTCAGCATGTAGGAAAAAAATAGGCAAAATCAGAGAAAAGTGCAGCGATTCTCTCGTTGTCTTCTGGTGCAGCAGGTCGCACGTGTTGACAAATTGACTCTTTTCCATTGAACTACATTCGTAAAAGTGTCTTCGTCTTATTTTTTTCCAAGCAGTTCTGAGTTACGCTATGAATTTTATTAAGGCCTTTTGGAGGATTCCATGCAGAATAGACACGTTACCTCATCTTCTGTGAAGGAGTCGATCATGTTTGCGTGCTCGGGTGAGTCGATAATTGCAGCAGATTTCTCCCAGAAGCGAAGACGTCGTCGCCATGCGTTGAGCATCGGTTCAAACATCCCGGCGATGCGGACGAATGCAGCTGACATTGTTGCTTCCTCGTGAGAATGATGATGATGACCAGTCTCTATTGTAACCTTGAGAATTCAGAATTTTCCTTTAATTTCAGCATGATTTTTTTTTTCTAGAGAAACCAGAATTAGCTTGGTAACACTGATGGAGTTGGTATAGTAAGTGGTACATGACTGCGATGTCTTCGGGGATCCTACGTTTGAGGCCGATCAATAAATCGTATGTATGGGACGCATCAGACTGCACTTCGAATACAGTTTGAACCTCAAGAACTCAAAACTCCCTTGTTGGAATACCGCTATGCAGTAATGTATGTCCATTTTTTTCCAGTTCCTGCTGTCTAACTTTTTGAAGAAACAATGTATTAAAAACCTCATAACTAAAAGGTTTCCCCCCTCAAATCTCCATAACTCATATTTTTGGAGGCCTTTTGGAATTTCTCTTATTGACACAGGAAAGAGAGAAGCAATAAAAAGGTAACTTGATGTGTTTTGAAATGAAGTGTGAGTCTAATTGGGGAAATGAACCCTTGCATCCAAGTTCAGCATCCTGGCAACTCATTTAAGAAGCAATTGAACACTGGGAATATCACCATTTACAATTGCGAGCAATTCTTCTTTCTTTCCCTTAACAAAATTACTTGTCTCTCTAACTTAAAACCTGTCTAGATTCAATTTTTTTCTGGTCCCTTGCAGTTTGATTTTTAGAGAGGCTCAACTGTACATACAGTGTTGTGACTATTGTTTTAGTATGCAGGTTGATATGGTGACCAGCGAACTAATTAAAGCCTTCATTAATTTTGTTCAAATAGAAAGTTAAGAACAGAACACACAAAAAAGTAAAACGTTGCTTATTTCTCACCGACACAGGCTTTGAGTCGCTATTCGTCGCTGGAATCGTGCTCGCCATGCTGCTTTCTCCTGAGCTTTCAGTCTCATCCGATTCCTGCAATACGTTGTCAGCATTATTATTGTTGTATCAATAGCGTTGAATTCCGAAAGGAAATCAAATCTAACCATCGTTGAGTTTCCCGCTAGATTCGTTTCGCCATTCACTCTCGCGTCCTCTTCAACGATTCGTTTAAATACTGATTCTACGATGCCTTCGGGTGCTACGTAGCCGATTTCCATCAGACATTTCTCGCAGAGCTTCGAAATTACGCCAAAAGCTTGAGAATTTGAAAAAGAAGAAAATCGGTCACCACGATGCCGATAAATAGGAAATAAACGGTTATTTATGAAGTATTGTCGTTTGTGTCTCTGAATGAATGGTGGACTTCGCTCATTTGATGCCGTATTGAAATCCCATGCAAAAAGCAATATTGAAAATATGAATAAATTAGTCGAATATTGATTAATTAAATACATAAAAAAATTAGTGCACTAAAAAATTAAATACAGGTACATTAAAAAATTTAATACATTAATCAAATAATGATTCATTGAATAAATTAAAAGATTGATTAAAATATTACCCGAGTCCCACGGATATTATTAAGACCGAAACAAATCTTGAGAATGAGTAACCATATTCCCTCCATGGGCCTTCCTCAGGAAATTCAGACATTCAGTTATATTATTTGCTTCTTTTTTTTCCTGTTATATTATAGAATTTTACAACTCTGATACTTCCAGCTTCCTCATGATGCTTTGATAATCAATTTGATGGTTATCAAATAACACAAAATGTATTCGGAATTTAAGGAGAATCAAAGCTCAAATTCGAATTCCTGCGGGTTTATAAAGCTGCTTTGTTGCCTTTGATTTGGAATGAATTTAAATAATTGAAGGACATGCTTCTGTGCCCGAACAGGCTCGAATATAGGCTTATTACGCCATAAAACACGCGTTATAAATCAACAGTCAAAACTGTGTGACAAAATTTAAGGGACCAGCAAATTAAATCGACTTGGGAAGGTTTTGAGATAGAGAAAGAGGAATGTTTGTGCAAGGGAAGGAAAATAACCAAAGAAAATTTCAATCAGTGATACTGCCTATTTTGGGACTTTAAATTTACTGTACTTCATAAGTGAGTCGACAGGGCAGATGCGGAATGTGGAGGCAAAGGTTGATTTGCCCTATTATTCTTGAACTTGCTTTCAAAAATTGTCGGTCATTTTTTGTTGAAGTTCCCTCTGCGCTGATTCTACATACAATACATTAGTCTCGTATTTCCTGTTCGTGAAGTCCAATCAAAGGCACAATTTTAAGGATTGTTAGGGCTAACTGTGACTATAATTATTAGTTTGAGGTTCAGCTGGTTAGCTAGGCGGGAGTTCCTGTTGCTCTGCAACAAAACACTGTACAGTGCAAGTTTGCAATACTGTATATACTGATCCGAAATTATGCATATACAATATATTTTGCTCAAGCATCTGCTGGAAGTTCGTACTGTATATCTCATTTGCTTGCTGAAGCTTTTGAAGTTAATTTAAAACCTCGATTCTTTCAACTGTAATTCTATATATATATTTAATCCTGAGGTATGAAACTTTCTGTTGAATTGCGGAGTTTTCTGAAACTGACTGACGAAATGAATCATTTTTTTTAGTAAATTCCATCCATCGCCAATTTAATTATCAAAAAGTTTCAATTTATGAGAGGTCTTTACTGAAAGCATTTGGGGATTTCAAGGCGAACTAGCTTCGGTTGAACAGCAAAGAATATACTGTACTTTTACTGTTCTATCACGATGTTAAGATTGGATTTACTGCGCAGTAGAAATCCATCACAGCAGCAATAGTCGTTATAACAAATAATCGCTTACAAGTTTGTTTGTCCAATAGCCAAATTTTTTTTTAATTTTCGTTATCATAACGAATATATTTTATTGTTCCCGCCAAAGGCTTCGGGCTTTAAAACGAGCTTTTAGGGTACTGTATACAAATTCGAACTGCTACCAGAATCTTTGCAACGCAGGATTTTTTAGTACATGTACTGTATCACGACTATGCCACATACTCGAATGACAGCGGCGCAGTGGGGAAATAGACCAGTGTTCCCAAACCGTTATGGGTCCGCAGACCAGCAAATTTCCATGAATTCTCTGAGGACTAGCAAATAAAAAAAAATTGCGAACCAGCAAAGTTTCATTAAATTTGTACAGACTCAAGAAAGTTTTGTTTGAAAGACTTTATGGCAGGTACAGTATTGAAACATTTTCTGCTTTTTTGTTGCAAAAATCAAGTTAAAAACCAATTGGTTCATAAATGAAGCAGCTTTTTAGTGGAATATTTTCGAAAAAGGAGAACAGTAGGTTTTTGAGAATTAAGAATCAAAAGAATTTTTTTGGCAAATGAAAATTTGTCTGAAGCATCATTAGGAGAAATGCCAACTTTTATTTTCATCAGGTAAATTCAACTGCTAAGGTCTTTCTGAAATTTCAGATAATAAAAGATAACAGACTTTGTTGCTACAATATTTTTGTTGAATTTATTATATGCTGAAGAAATTTCCTGTGGACCAGCAAAAACTTCTGGTGCTGGTCCGCGGGCCACGGGTATAAGAACACTGAGATAGACCATTGTTTTGACAATATGCTGTACAGTATTTGAATCAAAATGAGTCACGCGAAATTATTCACCAACAGTAACCGGCAGGTCGTCATTATCTCCGATGGCAACATTCGGTGGAATCATCATAGGAAACGGAGATGGTGCCGCCTGCTGCATCCTCATCAGATGGGGAACTGGAACACAATT
>CAJPEX010000260.1:0-42788 GCA_905338405.1 Notodromas monacha
AAAATGTATTCACTAATTCAAATTCAAGCAGCAAACAATTTTTTCAGGGAATTCTGAAGAATATTTCTTCCATAAAACACCAATTAAAAATTATATAATGTAAGTCTATGTGAAACAAGACTCGACTTAAGGACAATTCAACTTAGGGACACTTGTGATGTACCAATTATGTCCGCATCTCGGGGTCTCATTGCATTTATAATTGTATATACAGTACTGTGAGATCCCAAGATGGGTGCTTCAACCTTGTCCCTTTGTCAGAACGTCCACATGTCGAATCAAGTTCTTCCTTCGGCTTCAATGAAATATATTTGATTGGATTTCCTGTTGATCACAAATTAGGAAAAAATCCCCCGAAAATTAAGTAGAACAACTTTTCTCAACTTATAGACAGCACAGAAAATAGCTGTGCAGAAAACAAAACCACACATAATATAATCTTTCGGCATTAAAAGGAGTACAAAAGGCAAAGAAGAAGCAAAAATCTTCCTAAATCGTGCTCAGATCATGGGAAGAAATCTTGAGATAGAAGCACAAAATCACCCCTCTTTCAAATTATGAATTATATTAAATTTCTGATGAAATTCATTTTTAACTTTTGTGAGTTTAAAAAGCTCCCATTTGTTCAAGGGATATAAAAATTTTGGAAAAATGGTTCTATTTGTGTGTAAATGTTTGTAAGTGTACATATCTTGAGACATTGTCCGGATTTTGGGGCATATTTTTGAGTTGTCGAATCGTCCGCATGTCGGGGACCCAATGATGTCGCTGTGATATAAAGTTCCAATGAAACTCACCTTAAATGACACAAAGTCGCGATGAGAAATTGCTGGTGAACAAGAAGTCGAGGGAAAGAAAAAGCCTGTGAAAATCATGCATGGAATTCTCGTTTTACAAGCAGAAAAAAAAATAATGGAAGATCATCTGCTGAATCCTTTTTTTTTTTAGTTCATGTAATTGATGTTATTTTCGCATAGTGTTTAATGTAGTTTTCGTACAAGAGTAAGATATAAAGCTACTAAAATAACATTTTTTAAAAATTTAATCTGTTTTACAGCGTGTCTGAAAAATGTTCACGCGAAATGGAAATCCTGAAAGTCCCTCTCGTGGGTTGAAATATCGCACTTCATTAGAATACGTTTTTTTGCACCGCGAAGCCCAACCATTCTTAAGCGTGCAAAATGGAAAACGTTAAGCAATTCAATTTTATGGACCTTTCAGATGCGATAGAGCTGAGCAAAAAAACCCCGCACTAAATGAGGACGGCTTTCATGTCCCAAGTACGTCCTAATCTATTTTCTGCCACTGATATGGTACTCAGATCAGTATCCTCGTAAAAAATCCGTTGATTGATTTAAAGCGCAATTCCAATCTAATTTTTTCCGAGAAAGGCACCGGGACTGAGAGTGAAGTCGGTTTTTTGGTCTTCTAATTAAAGAATGGCTGTTTATTAAAAATTTTGTGATGCCTTGATATTTTTTATTGGCGACCGGAACTGATTTTTTTCATGATCTGAAAGGAGGAGCTGAACAACTCTAGCTATTGCATACTGAGTTTTCCGGGTTGCTGATAACTCAAACCTCCTTTAATCGAACACTGTGCTTCCCTAATCCAAGAGATTTTCCCCTCAAACCTCCACGACTTGAATTTTCTGGAAGCCTTTTGGCTATTATTTTTTTAGAAAAGCAATAAAAATGAATCTTGAAGCGCTTTCAAATCAAGTAAAAGACTAATTGGGCAAGTTAACCCTTTACTCCAAGTTCAGCATATTTTCAAATCATTCAAGAAGCAATTTGGGGTCAGGAATACTGTATAACCAACTGCAATTTTCTGTGATTCGTATTTGTCGCCCAACAGTAGTGCTCTTTTATACAATAAGTCGAAACCTCCCTAAATTCGTATTTTTTTCTGGTCCCCTCAAGTTCGACTTGAAGAGGTTCGACTGTATTTGTATATACCGTATACTGTAATAATTAATGTATTTCAAGTTTTTGATGATGAAATGATGCGATGATGGCAGAGCATGTAGATGACCAGATAATGGGACGATAAGCATACTCCGGTGAATTTCTCGAGGGTATATGAAAAAGAGTCTAGTTCGTGCTATTCTTTCGAGACTCGCTTGACCCAAATACGCCCTTGTTTCCTACGCGAAGTCGAATGGCGATTTGCCGCGGGATGTCCGGCGATTGTGTTGATTCAGGCCTCGAGAGCCCAACGATGAGCCAGCCAGTACTTCGGCGGGTTTTCCTGGGTCCCAGCGGGGAACGGGGTTCGGGACGGGAAAAGTAGCAGCGTCATCCGCAGTCATCGAGAGCGTCATCACTTAATTACCCTCTGGCATTATTTCGAGCCACCGGCGCTTTTGAAGAGGGAATTCATTCCATCGCTGTTGGCGATCATTTGCCCGCAGCTACTTTGCTTTCCCCCCCTTCGTGTTGTGTCTGGGCTGGAAATCTACCCGTCGTCGAACGAAGCGCTTCCGTCCGACGAAGCTAAAATCGATATTTATTACATACGCATCCAGTGGCTTCGGGGCTTCTTGATAATGGAGATGATCATGCGAAACACTGCCGAACATGCTAAACGGACCTTAAGAATCGTGCATATGGGATTAAAACTCCAAAAAAAAAAAATCGGGGAACGAAATACTATACTGCTTTTATTTATTTTCGTGAAATGCTCATCAGAGTGAACATTGCGGTGTAATTGATGAATTGCCAGAGAATTTTGTTTTCCATCATGCCAGGTTATCTCAAGAGCGAATTCTGAGGTCAATTCAAATTGAACTTGTGGCACAGTCTTCTATATAACATTTTTGGAGTATTCGTGATTGTAAAAAATAAAAAAAAACAATTAGGACATATATCGTGATGTTCTAAGGTTCTGGGATTTTTTTCCAGATTTAACTGACTGCATGATGATTGGTAGAAACTTTCAAGTTACAGCCTGAGTTGTCCACCCATCTCACAGGTGCTAAAATTTTGTCAAACCAGATTAAAGAATTGAAATTTTTCGTTATTTTGCCGATTATCTTGCTGGACTTTCAGCTAATAGCCGCTGGTTTTACTTGGGATTAGTTCAGGCTGAAGTGACATATTTAGTCAATTAATTTTTCTTTATAGTGAGAGGGTAAAGTAGGGTCTTTGTCATATGTGGGTATAAAATTTTCATGTTTTAGAAGTTTAGGTGAGTCTTACACTCGATTCTAATGGACAATTTTGTGCCATTTCATGAAGAATTTTTTTAAATGGAAACTGGATTTTTATGATATAAGATTTTAAATTATTTTAATTATATTCAAATTCAAGTCGAAATTCAATTTTCGATGCGTTTTATTTGAAAAATACAATATTTCAATTTCTTAGAAATTAAAAGTGGGATGTGAGACTTACTTGGGGATAGGTTGTGTGACGAATATTAGTTTTGAAAATCCATGTGCGCATATTAGTTATTGGCACGTGGTACTTGAGTAAATTCAATATTGTGTTACTTGTGTATTCAAGGTGCGGGTACAGGTACCATGATACTCATGATTTCAAATTTTTCTCATTTCGGTTTGGTTGAAGAAGTTATGTTGAAGGCTCTCAAGTATTTCAGGTATGGTTCTGGTTTTCGTTTTCAGGCTATATTGCTGTACTTCTAGGCTAGGGACTGTGTAAGGTCAGGTTAGTTAGCACTTTCGTTTCGCTAGGTCAGTGTGTTTAGCTTAGCTTATCTAGGTCGTTTCAGGTTAACTCAGGAAAAGGAAGGTTGCCATGGTTGCCACCGCGGTGAAATCAATTTGCCGAAAGAAAAAGAAAGAGGCTTAAACAAAGCGGTATGGAGAATTTGAGGACTGCCATATTTATTTTTCTGCCTGGGGCACGATCTCTAACAAGTCATTTCCCGAAAAAAGGCGCCCTTTCATCATCACCATCAGGGAACTCCACAAATGCGGGGATTGTTGAATGCAGCGATTTGCATAAGGCGTGAAGCTGCCGGACCTGCCAGCAACGAGTTGGTCGCGTGATGCCCTGCTTCTTTACTTAACCTGCCCCGCCTTCAGCTGCCGGGGAAACTTGGCCGCAGGAATAAAAACAGCCTTCTATTGTATTTGCCGTCATCATTTCGTCCGGCGGTTGAAAAGGTCCCTCGCGTGTCACGAGAGGTCGCCGGCTGAATGCCGGACAACAATCACGCCCTGTCTAGTTGTCTCATCATCAGAGGGAATCGTTTTCATATTTTTTTTACTCGTGCTCCACTTTTGCAATTCTTTTTTTTTACGAGGAGCACATTCCCCAAGTTTCTACGCAGTGCGAATATTTAGCATTTCTGGACGGTTTTTTCTTCCTGAAATGAGGAATTATCCAAGGTCTTATGTTTTGGTCGCTTTAATCGCTTGAAATGAATCCCAAACCAGTTAATCGCGTTTCGGAAGCGATGTCACGGAACAAAAGGAAAATTCGCATCCCCAAAAGCATTTTTTGATATTGCAGGTGGACTCTCTCTCCCTCTCTTTCTCTCTGCAACGAAATTTAAGCGGCCAGAAAAAAAATCGGTTGCAGGAAGGATTTCGTTGTAGAGAGCCCCTTAAAATGGGACGAGAACCTCTTTACATGACCCAAAAGTATTTTTTACACATAGAAAATCGTTGTTGAGAAGAGCGTTGTAGAGAGGGTCCACCTCTATTTTTTTGTCAAAAAATTATACGCAGAAAGCCGTTGAAAATCACACTGATTTTCATCCAATTTTTCATGAAAAGCTTTGTTCAGAAAATGTCAGCGCTCAAAAAGCAATTTTTTAGGCTCCACAACTTACGTGGAATATATTTTGTACAAGTTCTGGGTTTTAGTTTTTAAATTATCTTGTTTCCGTGGATGTATTTGCTTGCTTCTCTTCTGATCGTCGTGAATTTGACCCTTCCATGGCTGTGGCAGAAAAAAAATGGAAGTGGTTCATATTTTATCATGTCATGGGATGGGCCACACTTCATATCCACGTGCTAAAACGGTACCACGAGAAAATGGCTGATACAAATTGAATCGGTGCAGGTCAATTTCACGCCGAGAAAAAAGAAACGGGGGACAACATTTAATGGGAGGAAATACCACAGGACAGATGAATATGATGGATGTTAGAAGGCCAAAATGACCAGAAAATGTGGAACTTTTGGAACTCGCCCTTATACAGTACTCGTGTGTATTTCGGTGAAAGACCAGGACGTGAAAAAGTTCCGAGTCTGAGCTGGGATTGTTTTTATGCGTCAACAGCAGTCTTGAGGCTTGCTTTGAATCCCATAATCCCTTCAAGTAGGCAGAATAACCGAAAAAATATCCAAGAGTTCAACCGTTTTTTTTTTCGGCTTGTGACCCCGCAAAAAAAAAAAAAGAAAGTCTCTGCGAACTCCCTGCTGTAATAATCATATGCACGGGAGAGGGTTCGGGAGGAGAAACCGGAAACCTGATTACAGCGTGTCTGGGACCTTAAAGCCGCTTCTTATGTGGGATGAGGACCGGCAATTTTGATCCATCTGGAGATTAACGGGTTCCCTCCCGGGACGCCGGTAATGGACGCGCCTGGGTTTGGGACCAACCGAGTTTCCGGTGTCTCGCTGTGCCCTGCAAGTGGGCGAATGGACGCGTCGATCAAAGTTAGCTTCTTGGACAGCCGGTCTGATCACTTCATCAGGAAGACGCGGGCTGCATAAAAAAGACCCGGTTCGTATGCGTCCGGCTGCTGTCGAACCGTTTCATCTCGTGGCTTTTATGAAAGCCCCGCTGAAGGGATAAATCATTCCTTTGAACTCACCCCCTTTTTTTCTAGTTTTATTTTTATTTTTTTTTTCATCGTCTGTATTAGTTTTCAGGGAGACTAAACCTCCCTTTTTTTTTCGCTGTTGCTGTCCCGGTTCTTGGAAGAAGATCGAACACCTATGCCGCATGGAAGCCGCGCAACTTCTGCCCCGGAGATTATGCACGGGCTTTTCAGAAGTTTTTGATATTGCAGGGGACCCCTACCTGCAGATGATTCGAGTTAGGGACAATTAGTTTGCCCCAACATCCGAACAATGTCTCGGAATACAGACGCGTTTCCAACTTGGCTAGAAAAATGTTCTTTCTCAACGTTTGTATCTCTTGGGAAAAGGAAGCTATTTACATTCACAAAACTTTAAAACGAATTCCGCTATAAAATTACCCCAATTTATAATTAAATACAGGCTAATTTTGAGCTTATTCTTTCAGAGGTTTTTGCACCATATGTGCACAAGACAGCAACACTTTTGCTTGGTTGTTTATTGGTTCCTTTGTGTGTCCAAAGATCAGATACAGTCTGATTTTCTTCAGAACACTTATTTTCTGTATCTTGGAGTAGATAAATTCTATTTTATTCCATTTTGGTGGGACTTATTCCTAATTATTGATCAACAAGAGAACCAATTAAATTGAGTTCCCGTTGAATTCTGTGAAAAATATAATTTGAAATATGGAAGTTGAAAATTTTTCCAAGTGGGGAGAAAGGTTTCCAATTTTTGAAAAAGGTCAAGAATCCTCTTTTTACCCAAGTACGACAAACACCTCATTTTTTGCTCAAATTTATTTGTAAAAAAGGTGTACGCGTGAATGGTATTCGTATGAATAATGGTAATGGAAGGGAATTTCTTCTAGTGGTTCGTTTGGCACGTTTTGTCAGTCCTTTCCGAACATTGATCAATGCACTATAATCAACAATACTTTTCCTTCTGCAGTTTATTTCACTTGTGGATGCTAGCTGCCACCACTTTTCACTGCCCATTTCCATGATTTTTGCTGTCATTAAATCTCACGAATACTTAATTATCAGGTAATGATATAAGAAAGCTTACCATGATTATTTGGCATTCAACGTTGAAAGCTTTGAACGGGTTTCAATCCCGAAAAACTGTGCCTCGAGCATAAATATTCCGATTTTCTTCGAACTTTTGTAGCTTCCTTCAATGAAGTACTGCAAGTCCAGGTTGCCTAGAGGCAAAGCTGAACCACCTGATCTTAGTTATCTTGCCGTCTTGCTCACAGTTTTCTCTGTCGTGATATTTCTGTCACTCAACCAGGTAGTGCAACTGGAATATTTTTGAAAACAAATAAGAATTACACGTTTTCTTTGGTGAGCGAATAACAGTGATAAAATATGAGCGAATGCATTTTTTGCCTTAACTTAGTCCAGATCTGTTTTGAAAATGAGTTAGGAAACAAGAAACTCATGGTCTTGTTTTTCATCTGGAGTGGAAGTGATCTAAACTTCTCAGCTATTGTGAAAAAGTGCCGAGTCAGGGTGACAAGTGGCGCTTGTGTTGAATATGAGTAACACCGCTTCAAGACCGGATTTCTACACTCGTATCGTATCTCAAGAGTTACAAAATGAACGGTTTTCACGCGTGTTCAATGAATTTAGGCATGAACTACACGAGAGCGATGCTATTGAATCCTCTTGTATAACGGTGATGAGAAATTCGAGGAACCGTGGGTATTTCCCGCAGGACCCAAAAAATACGAATCCCGTGGGCAAGTTTGGGAAGCATTAATGAGCCAACTTTTTGGCCTCGGCATTTGCCCTCGGGTTGGATCCACAACTCGTTCGAGCTCTTTCTTTTCGGGCAGATGCGGATCGAATATTTACGTGGGCGAATCACGACTCAACACTGCCGATTATGACGTTGTAACGTCGGCACTAAAAACGTTTGTACTGTCGAGTCCGCTGGGTTTCATCCACTGGATCCCAGATCTTGACTCGTAATTCGTTCAGAACTCGCCCACCGAATGAGTGAAGCATTTCCAAGGTTTCTTTTCATATCCACTAAAAGGTTCGGGATGGTACGAATCCGAGGCTCATAAAAATGTTGAGATCTAGTCCTGGATGTAAAACACTGTTTCATACGAACCTATGTCGCAACCGCACCCTTTGGGAATGCATTGGGACCCCGACATACGAACGCTTCAACTTAGGGACACTTTAAAATTTAAAAAATGCGATTCAATGTCCAGAAAATTGCTTCCATATGTGGTTTTCTAACATCCCTATATGGTTAAACTTTTTTATTTCTCTTGAAAATAAGAGTTAGTCATATTCAAAAAATTAAAAATGGATTTGATGATAAATTTATTAAAATTCATTATCAAAAACGGGATAATTTGGTGCGTCTGTTAAAGTTTTCCATCATGTGTGCTAAGTATAGTTCTTGTTCTTTACTTCTTGAGCTTCTTTTGCTGCCATAAGATCAGATTCTGTGTAGTTTTCATTTGCACCGTTATATTTTGTGTCGAAACAACATAAAATTTTCTATTTTCTCTATTGAAACCATATAAAGCTGAATCTTACTAACTCAAGCCTCGCCCTGTCTGTTTTTCCAATTCCTGTCTGAATTCTTTTCAGAACAGTGTTATGTAAACCTCCCTAATTCAATCAAACCGCTAAAACTCAAATTTCTAGATCCCTTTGTGTTATTATCCTGGGACCCAGGAAAAAGAGGGAAAATAAAATTACAGTACAACTTTATGGTTTTTTCCCCTTAACAATTGAGTGGCTTTTTGGCAGATATGTCCTTGTATCCGAGTTCAGCAGATCATGTCAACTCATTTATCCAGCGGTTCGAAGCCCAGAATGTCGCCAATTTTGTCTTACTATTTAGAACGACAAAATCTTGCCTCAGCAAAATGTTCGTTTTTCCTGAGTCACAAATTCTTCAATCACATTTTTGTGGGTCTCTGGTGAGTTCGACTTGAAGATGTTTGACTGTATTCCCCATTACCCAGCCAACCAAAATATACGATGATAAACAGGCAAAAATAAATTATTACCAAACTATAATTGCGCAATATAAACCTTTGATACGCATCAGAGATGAATCTAAAAAGCAATTGAGTATATATAACACTAGAGACGTTACGGAATAATCATTTTTTTGGCTCACCAGTTGAGAAATGGGTACTTGTAAAACTGCAGACATTCGCATCGCAACCCTTGCCAACTTGCAATCATCAAACGTGTTCTGTCGGCTATATTTCGGTTTCCAGTGCGAAACTCTCTGGAACCAATTTGAACTCGACGCAAATCCTCGGTGACTCGGTTCGACTCGCAACGCATGTGTGATATCGCAGGTGTCCCACAAAGACCAAAGAGCCGAACTGGCTGTTGTGAGGCAACAGTTGAGCGAAGCGGGGGGCATTATTTGCGATTGTTCCGTCCGGGTTCGTGATGGATTTACATGACGGGCGAGTCGGAACGGGTAGCGGGCCGGGAACAGGAGCTCGTCGATTATTTTATGACCATGTGGGTTGATTTCGTAGTCCCGGGTGCACTGATCCCGCCGCTGCTGGGACTCACGTTCAGTTTCAGCCAAGGAACGGGCTCATTGCACCCCGTGGAAGGAGAGCCGAGAGAATGTACCGTAATAACCCTTATTGTGGACACCAAAGTGGGATGGGAAATACAGTACAGCACAGTAAAATCTCGTAGCAGCAAACTCCCTGGGACCTGATGAAAAATTCATTACACGGGTGAACCTCTCTATAGGTCGAATTTCTAGGGACCAGGAAAAAATTCAACTAATGGAGGGTTTGAGTTTTTGAGGAAAGGAAACAAATACTTCTGCTGAAAGGAAAATGGGAATGTAGATGAGGACATTCTGGGCCTAAACTTGCTTCTTAATGAGTTTACAGCTTGCTGAACTTGTGGGCAGGGGTTTATTTGTTCAATTAGTACTTCACTTGATTTCAAAATGCATAGAATAATTTGTTTTGTTGATTTTCTCAATCATATTTCAAGGAAATAATGACCAAAAGGCCTCAGAAAATTCGACTTACAGAGGTTTGAGAGAAAACTACTTTGACTTACGGAGGCTTTTAATACATTGTTGCTATGGGAATCCAGACAGGGACTTGAAAAAAAAATTGAGTTAGGGAGGTATTTGACTTGTGGAGGTTAGACTTAGTGAGGTTCACCTGTATTGCGATTCCTGGTTTTAAAACGTGTACAGGGGGGATGTATGGCAAAAGCCCACAAAGAATGAAGATTGATGCAATGAATAAATGAAAACTCAAAAATCTGCCAGGAAACAGGGCAGGGGATTCTCAGTAGAATCCCAAAAGACAAGAATAATTGTATTTCAATAGGCAATAATGAATAAATTCACACAAGACCAAGTTTCAGTGACAACCAATTGCAAGGAGCTACTGAAGAGACTGTTGAAAAGGAAGAAGAGGATTGCACAATGAAAAACCGGGTGGGGAAGAAAGGGTGCTGTGCTGATTATCACATGATCACCAGGAATTCCCAGTGATCTTGTGATGTGTGCTTCTGTGCATCAACTTACTTTGGTACCCCATGTCTTTTAGGATTTTTTTTCCAAATTGTTTCCAACAAAAACCCCCCTTTTATTGCACCAGCAATGAGGCTTTTAGACAAGTTGATGGGTCAAAAAAACTGCATGGAAACAATGAGGTATAAAATCTACCACTTTCAGTATATTAATTGAAAGATTTGCAATAAAGCGAGCTGCATTAATCAGTCAATTTTGCATGACCTTGAGAAGTTCATGGAGTGGCCAGTTCAAATCAGAATCACATGAGTGATTCCTACAGGGGAGACATTTTATTGGCAATGGGCAATACACATCATGAAGTGCTTCTGCGAGATAAATATTATTGGAGGCTTGTCATCATGTCCAACTCTCTCTGATGATAGTCAAAGAAAAATTCAAATAATGCCTCTCATATTGAGCCTGCCTTGCTCCAAATTTTTAATTTGACGCATTTTATTTAAAAAAAAGAAATTCGTCAAATTGTCCCCGAGATTCCTTTCCTCGAGAGGATGTAACTACTCACTTTGAGGGTATGTTGTACAGTAGTTCAAATTTGACACTACAGAAATATCCGTTTTTCGATGGACCATCCCGTTTACCAGCTGGCAATAGTGCCCCGTTCCACGTGGTTCCCTGGATTAAATTATCTGATCTTTGGCAGGGATTATCTCGTGTTTCTTCTGTATCTTCAATACAATACTTATTTTTTCTTCTCTCGCGATTTTTAGACCATGGATGATAAACAGAGGAGTGAACACCGACGTGTCACCCAGTTTCAGGTACGAATTCCAGAAAACTTTGGTCAGAACGGATGAGTCTTCTGATGATTTTGGTTAATTTTTGAAGCATTCTGAGGCACTGATACTTGAAAAGTCGTGCAAAAAAAATCATCACCGAGGACATGCTTGGATGGGGCGAAAGGTGGAACATTTCCCCCCGGGTTCGATGGAGTTAGCGAAGTCGAATGGGAAAAGCATCTTATATGATGGATAAGCCAAAATTATCCTTCAGCTTTATCTTCTCGTTGAGATTTCCGAGCACTGTATCCAGCTCCCTTACGCACAAAAACAGAATAACACTCATGTCGTGAAATCATCTTTCAGAGTTTTCCGCTGAATTTCAGGAATATTCCTGGCTTGACATTTATTTGAACTGATTCGATCTACAGGTTTCCTGATTTCCCGCGAGTTGAGGGAAACTCTTATTTTTTTATGAATTCATTTATAAGCTTGTGACTAAGTTGCGAGCATTCTATGGAGACTCACGTATGAGTGAATAAATAACCAAATGATTTTGAATTCCATGGCTTCAAATTCGGCGATTTGTCAAGCAATCATTTGAATTTCTCGGGAATTTCATACTTTCTTTGGGTGATAACAGTAGTTTCTGGAGGGGATACGTCCAATGGTTACAATCGAAATTTTTCTGAGCGAAAGTTGAGAGTATTTCACGGAGATTTCCAAATAAAATGAGAAGTACTCACATGGTTGTGCATCATATGGTTTTCATATTCGGCGAATTTCTTTTTTTGCGTAGGGGACCGGCGAACTCAAGCAATCATTTTGCTGCTGTCTTATAGGAATCGTAATTTTCTTTAGGTAAATTAGTTTCTGCAGGGAATACGTCCGATGTTTACGACTGATATTTTTTTCATTTCCCGCGAATGATTGATGGGTTGACACTTTTGGAGAGCGGTTTTGCGTGATTCCTACAAATGCTCCAACTGGACACGAAATGATCAATCCGCGTGAGGCAAAACGTGGAGAGCCTCCTGCTGAGCTCCTCCTGTGTACCAACTCCCAACAACTCTTGTGATTCACTTACAAAGATTATGCGAGGAATTTCTTGGGCCTTGTTCAAGCATGACAGAAAAAAAAACGAACTTTTTCAAACGTGGAAAAGAGGGTTAAAGGAATTCCCGGGTCGAACTTATTATAATTTATTTTTTTTTGCCAAGAAAGCGTCATCATATCTGCTCTCGTTTCGAGCGGATGAAATTTATGGATCTTGGCCAAGGACGTCGGTTTATGCGGGTTTGCATTTGCTCCAAATTATGACGCCGCGCTTTCGTTCACTGACACTGGGTTTTTTAGGCTGAGATTCTGCAGATACGCGAAATTGTGATGAGGAAGATCTGGGAAATGTCTTCGCTGACGGCGGTTTCCGTCGCCTTTTGCGGGTTTCAAATGTTCTTCTCTGGGAGGAGGTTTCACTTCATTTCCGATTCTTTTGTCCATCCGTCATTGTTCTTCATCGTTAAGTCCGAGGTCGTGAATCCGGACGCATGGGAATTTGCCATCGGTGGGAATAATGACGTGTTTACTCGCAGTGGAAAGGTGCTCGCTTGTAAATCATCAGCATGGTTCCCGAAATGTAAAATTTTTTATTCGTGGGACCTGCATATCATTAAAATGTGCCAATAGGTTCTGTGCTCGTTGATTTGAAAAAAAAAAAAATCGGGAAAAGGATTCCCCTCGTTTGAGCCCAAGTTAGTCATCGTGGAAAATGAAATGTGGATCTGAGGCGAGCCCACAAAATAAATTTTAAGATCGCCGTGCATTGCTTTTTTTAAATGCATGATCAGTTATTATTTATTGCAATAAAACGCTTTCATCTTTAGCAATATTTTAAGAAAACTGTTGATTTTTTCGCATCGACGCACAAGTACCTCTTCCAAAGTCGATTCATCTCCAAAAGAAATTACAGGAAAGTCTCGAGAGTATTGTTTTAGAGCGAATCCGCCAGTATTTGATCGGTTTCCCTTGGTAAAAATCCAAATTATTGCTTTTTTGACACAAATATGAATTTAATGGTCTTGCAATAAGTGTAATCAGTTTTCTCAAAAATCGACTATGTTCTATAACCTATATAAATATGCTGGTGAATCAGAGAGACACAAATGATTGCTGAATGCATTTGTTCAACTCACGATACCTGAGGGGAAAAAAACATCAGAATGCATGCATATTGATTTTGAAGTTCTTTGCGAGAAAATAATTTCGTTATCTCTTCAAATTCGTCCAATTTCTATTCATCTTTACGAGTCAATTCAGATGCACAAACAACTTCGACCAGGGATAAAAATTAAAGAAAGCGCCTGAATCCGGCTGAGTTTTAGATCACCATCCCTCGGAATTTTGTTTTTGTTTTAGAAGCGAAATGAATTTTTTTTTTGGCCCCTGGTCAGATAATCCAAGTTTTGGATAGTTTAGAAATCGGGGATCCTATATTGACTCGCAAAAATAATTTTTGGGCAGTATCCATTTTTTTCAAATTTTCTTCGTGCATGTGACTTGTCCAGTGTACCGAGAAGACTTTGAACAGAAAGAACATTCATTGCCCTGATCTGATAGTGGCTACGAACTGTCGTGACGAAGGGGTCACGAGCCCAGCCGGCAGAACGGCTTCGGGATAACTGTGGGTTTGATGATTACCCGTTCGGAGCCACCCGGGTTCTACAGGGAATAAAAGTTGCGATCACTCCGAAGGGCACAATTATTGCTGCTGTGGACATGTTATTTTATGATCATTATGTTTATTTTGGAAACTTCAGGGAAATATTCTACTTTGGTTGGCTGAAGTGCCGAGATGCAGTTTATTGGATTTAATTAAAATGACGACTGCGTATACCACTGCTTTGCGGAGTTGGATTTCTTCGGGCTTGAATGCATTCAGCAATTTTTTTCATGTTTTGTCATTCCCAATAATGTTACAGGCACCATGTTTTAATGATCTTATATTATCTGAGATTTTCTTTTAAAAAAAATCGTCCGCATCTTTTGAATAAAATTAAATGAATATCACCTGTGATTTTACTCGAACTCAGCGCATGAGAGATTACGGATATCGCTTCTACAAGTTACGATTACACAGTGACGGAAACTCAAGGTTCGACCTGAAATTTAGATGTTTAGCATTTTCGTTTCGTCACTTTGAAAGCATGAAATGATCCAACATAAGATACTTTATCTTGTAGATTGCGAGAAATTCCGTGAAAATTGAATTCAGTGCATTACGGGAAGAATTTTATGTAACTTTATTTTATTTCATATTTTAAGAATTTTATGAATTTTATGTGTATATGGTACTGTAATTGGTACAAGGCTCCTTTTATGAGCTCCTTTGCTATGCATCATAGAATTTGATGTAATAATGTTAGAGCCTGATTTTTTCTTCGGTGAACCTCCTCTGCAAAAAATATTTAAAATGGTACGATTCCAAAAATTGCCTAGCCGAAACGGTCTGTGTGAAGTTCGATTGGAAAAATTTTCGACTGTGGTTTTTGAAGAGCCTCAAATATTGGATGCTTTTTTAAACCCGTTTAGTTGCACTTGACGAAAATGGGAATTAAACAAATATATTTACTGCTGCGAACTAAACTGCACTGTCAATCGAAATTGTGGTACTTCTCGTGCCATCCCTATTACTAATGATAAAACTTTTATGTGTCATACAAGGTTTTTGCTTACGCCATAAGCAAGTTTTGAGCCCAGTAAACTAATCCAGAAATGTCCCCTACTCCATAAATATTGTATCTAGTTTCTGCAATACAGGTATTTTTTTCTCAAATCAGTTTTCTGCGATTTACAAGGAAAAATGTGTCTGCAAAGCGTTTCCAAATTATGCACCACCGAGAACAGTGCTTTTTGTTCGTCAATTTCTCATAGAAGTTTTCTTCACAAGGTTTCTTGACCATTATTTTAATTCTACTGCGGGAATGAAGAAAAAATAACCCGAATTTCCTAATGGTTAATTTTTGGATGATAATAAAAATTTTAAAATGTTTTCGGCAGTCCAGCTACACTTGTTGAAATCATGTCTGCATTTGCGGAATCTACCTTGAAGCAAAATACATGAGCTGAAGGCGTCAAAGGCGGTCTGTGAGCGTCTGATACCCAGGAAGGCGGTCGCCGATTAATTACGCCACTGCTCGCAGACGGAAGTATTCTGGATTTCCGAAACCCCACAGAAGCTTCAGATAAGCTTTCAGCCCCTCGGAACCCAGAAACTAGGGTATATCTCTTAAGCCTGCTTCCCGAGAATAACGCTTCCCTATTTTGATTTTTTTTTTTGTGTGTGTGCCTCGAATGATATTATGCTTTGCGATACCAGTAACCAGTTGACTCGTCTGAGGAGAGATTTCATTACGCCTTCGTGGTTGTGAAGCAATACATGGTTTATGCTCAGGGTATGTAATCGTTTCGTGGAAACTAGGTCGGCGTGACTTTTCCCGGGATATAATTTATTGCCGTTGTCTGGTTCTGACCTTATCGCGGAAACCGGAACGGAAACCACGCTTCTGTTTCCGTCATTCAAATTTTTCGCGTGACTGCGTGATACGGATGTAAAGTTTGGAAACGTGATGAACTCAACTATGGAGACGGACCTGAGAAACCCCCAGTGTTGGCTTAAAAAGAAAAAAAGCTCAAGAAATAGTGTACAATATTGCCGATGAGAGTATGAGATGGAATTTTTCTTTGAGAACCAAGGCGCTCTAATTCAGAATGATATCTCAGATTTGACTGCAAAATGGGCTCATCCAAAATTTTTATACGTTCAAATGGCTGATCGAATCATTCAATGTCTTATGAAAAACACAAAACTATCTCTCAAGTGTCTGTGTCCACCCAAAACACGCACTGAAGTACATATTTTTGACACTTCCTTGTTCATCCGTAACTGGAAAAATATACTCATCTTTTTCATATTTTAAATTGAAGCATTTGCGCGATTTTTCAGTTGAAGCCGCCTTGCCCCTAAAATGTTATTGCAGTTACTGTACAGTATTTTCTTGATATTTCAGCTCAAAATCATGTTACATTCAACGAACGAGTTTGAGAAACCCTTGCAACTTTTTTAGGGTTCCTGCAGAAGTTGGGTTGCCTCTGAGTCTGTTGCAGTCAGTGGAATTTAGGAATTTATTGGGAGATCCTCAACGATTTGTCGGCCTACGCGTGTGCTCGTAAAAACCTACTTCCCCAGGTTCGGAGGTTTGAGGTGAATGATGGATGGATTGTCTGTCGAAAATCCCTCAGACTTTCTTATGGGAAAAAAAGTGCCGAGCGCTTTGCGAAAATCGTCTCACGTCACTTCGTCGCGCCTCGACGACTTTCCGACAACTTGCTGGAAATTCCTTCTTTCTTATTTATCTCTGACGTTTGGAAGAAATCTTGCTTAGGCATTTCAAGAATCATTTCAAAATTTCGTTGACGCAGCCGCAGAGTTTCACTGGTTTTATTTCAGTCTCGAGCATTCTACATTCGATTATATATGAAGGCGATTCTGTGTGACTTGGAGCCTATGTCAATTCACTACTTCTCTCAAATTGAAAGGAAGACAAAATTGCATGCGACACCACATTTGCTATGTCGCAGGTGATTTCCGAAACCTATCTCGGATCGATAAAATTTATTGGTTCTTAATCAGAGTATATAATCACCCCGAAAAGGTGAGAAAATGCGAAATTTTGCGTGAAGGAATAATTTAAATTTGGAAAAATTCAGGATGGTTAATGCGTTCGACATATTTCTTTCAAAGCTTAAAAAAGCCATTAGTTTTGCTTTCGTGAAAATTTTCGAAATAAAAACCCTAGTACAGTAGAATCTGGTTACGACCATGATCTTTTCGGTGCCACAGACGAGTTTCTTATACTGGATGCAGTAATTTGTTACAAGATTTTAAAAATTAATAACTGAACAAATTGTAACATCAGACCTGCCTATAATCAAGTAGATCTTGCTTTTGCTTTTTGGCATTAATACATTTTTATTATTGTCTGAAAGTTTAAGTGAGTGATCTTCTGTAAAATAAATATGTTTTAATCATATGTATTCCATCAGTTACACTACTTATTCATTCTGGAAGGATCATGTGCTGAACCACTGAGAAGCATGCTTGTCATTGATTACAAATTCTGTTCAATCTACAAAAACAAGTCAGTCACTTTTGGCATTAGATTTTTTTGACTGTGCCTGCCTTAGCCAGGGAATTTCTACCTGAAAAATCTATCAAATATCCCCGAAAAAGAATCGTTCAACAGACATAGAGCAGTTTGTTTTAAAGGTATTGGCTGAACATGTTAGTCTTTGGGTTTTTCTGCCGAGACTTAAGGAAAAGTTTGTTGCGCTCAAACAATTTTTTTTAATGAGATGTTACTGTATTCTGGTAAGGTTTGGATTGCTCAAGACTCTTGCGAGCATCTCGCCACGAATCGGACCTGACTAGCATTTATTACCCAATTAATTGCACGGAAGCTGCTGCAATCACGCCCCATCGTGTCCTCTGTGGTCGTTAAGTAGCGAGTCACTTTCCGCTAATAGGCTCTAATTAAACAGCTCTTTGCCTGGGAAACTCCTGAAATTTGGAAAAATTCAGGATGGTTAATGCGTTCGACATATTTCTTTCAAAGCTTAAAAAAGCCATTAGTTTTGCTTTCGTGAAAATTTTCGAAATAAAAACCCTAGTACAGTAGAATCTGGTTACGAACATGATCTTTTCGGGACCACAGAAGAGTTTCTTATACTGGATGATGCAGTAATTTGTTACAAGCTTTTAAAAATTAATTACTAAAAAAATTGTAACATAAGACCTGCCTATAATCAAGTAGATCTTGCTTCTGCTTTTTGGCATTATTAAATTTTTATTATTGTCTGAAAGTTAAACTGAGTAATTTTCTGTAAAAAAAATATGTTTTAATCATATGCATTCCATCAGTTACACTGCTTTTTCATTCTGGAAGGATCATGTGCTGAACCACTGAGAAGCATGCTTGTCATTGATTACAGATTTTGTTCAATCTACAAAAACAAGTCAGTCACTCTTGGGATTATAATTTTTTGACTGTTCCTGCCTATTAGCCAGGAAATTTCTACCTGGAAAATCTATCAAATATCCCCGAAAAAAAAATCGTTCAACAGACATTGAGCAGCTTGATTTAAAGGTATTGGCTGAACATGTTAGTCTTTGGGTTTTTCTGCCGAGACTTCAGGAAAAGTTTGTTGCGCTCAAACAATTTTTTTAATGAGATGTTACTGTATTCTGGTAAGGTTTGGATTGCTCAAGACTCTTGCGAGCATCTCGCCACGAATCGGACCTGACTAGCATTCATTACCCAATTAATTGCACGGAAGCTGCTGCAATCACGCCCCATCGTGTCCTCTGTGGTCGTTAAGTAGCGAGTCACTTTCCGCTAATAGGCTCTAATTAAACAGCTCTTTGCCTGGGAAACTCCTGGGGTTTGAATCCCGGTCCCTGCTACCGTAAATCAACTAGCTTACCGAAAAACTGGCCGCTGGACGGGACCAAGACGTTCAATGATGGGCCATTGGATTCGAATCCATGTGATAGTGAATTAAATTGACATCAAGTCAGCTCTCCTCGGAAATTCCCAGGAAAATGTTCTGCATTAACCCCGCTTTTACAAAAGACAGGTGTCGCCTCAAGAAGTAATCAGATGAAACCGAATACAGTGCAGTAATTCTTACCTAGAAAATTGATGATAATATTTTGGTGAATTGATCAATATTAGGGATTAAAAAAAATGTAGTAGATTAAAAAATTAATCTAAAAAACCACATTTTGAAAAAGGAAAAAATAACCTTAATTGTGGTGCCCATCTATTTCATTTGTATTTCACTTCTTCCCAACAATCTCCATGCGCACCACGTTCAAGGTTAAAGTGAGCAAAATTTGAGTTGCAAAATTTGATCCGGACAAACAAACGAACAAGAAAGCGAGTTAATAAAAACGTGTTAAAATGATAAACTCAAGTTGAACCCTATGATTTGTGATGCATGATTGTGGATTTGGGACATGCGTTGGTCTGGCAAAAAAGTCGAAGTGGAGCCTTTTTCCTCAAGTAAAGGCGTGCCAGCAAAATACTGTACGTTAAAAAAAAATACAGCTCAAGTTTTTAAAGCGGCAGAATGATTTATGAAGAGAGGTGTCAACTCAAGTTCACTTCAAATGCCCGAGCACTTCTTTGTTTTGTTGAATCACGGTATTCAAACTTCTTTTTTAATTTTAAATACTCTCGATACGCATCAGTGCTGTTCAGCTGTTCACGCACCACCTTTGTATTTGACACCTGGCCAAGTACCACTAATGCTGAACAATTTGACTCAACATTGGTAACATCATCGCCATGAGTATTATTATTATTATTGGCGATGACATCTACTGCATGTGAAATGCATTGTCGTGTACAATGCAAAGAACGAACTAGGAAAATGCACTTTTCGAATTTAAATTTTGCAAAGTCGAATTTTTGAAATCCTGAACAATGACTATTTCAACTTTTTCCTGATTATCACCTCTATAACACACAGTTTTTGATTTATTGAACCAGATGTACCGTTTGGTCCAAGTACAAGTACAGTAAAACAGAGCCTTTATCGTTTCGCTTTAGAACGTTATTCTTCATTTTATAATAGTGATCTTGCATTAAATTATAAATCCTAAGTTAATATGGTATTAAGCACTTGATGTATAATTGTTTCTCAATTTATCATTCCTTCACTCAATCCCGTAGTTTCAACTTTATAGGTGTTCGTAGCCTTAGTCCTCAGGCATTCTTGAGTCCGGAAATTTTTTTTGCCTGCTTAAATCTATAACAGTTATGGGAATTTAACTTTTTGATTCATCAATTAGAATTGAAAATTTATGGGGAGGCAATTTGTATCTCACTGCTGCGGAATATCTTACAACACAACTATGAAAGGAAAACGTTGGATAAAAAAAACCGAATTCAATAAAACAATCGATTAGCCTGGGACGAGGCCAGAAATCCCCGTAGGATTTCTAATTTAAAACATTAAGTTGTATTTCATAGTCAAAACAATCAAGACAATGCTTTGGAAGAGAATAGTAAAGAACACAAAAATTTCAGAAAAACTCTTCAAGTAACAGCACACTGTTCGCAAAAATACTTGGACAACAATTGAATGATTTTTTGCTGGGCAGAGGATGGAGCGAGATAAAAACTAGCTATTTTCTTCATTTCATTGTTTGGATGAAAGTGGTTTGTCTTTAAAAGAAAGCTTATGATTGGCGGAATCGTAGAATTTCAAAGATGTCGTAACATCGATTCGATTTTTTTGGAAGGAAACTCTTGAATGTTTCCCGGTTTCACTTTTATTTTGGTCCAGTTTTGTCCAGAAGAATTTAAATGAGATATTTTCTTTTATTTATTAGTTTTTTTGCGCGCGGAAGTGTGGTTTCCCAATATTTATTGATGGTGCAAAAGCTGACGGTGATTTCAATACATGAATTTAGGAATTAAGGAAGAATTAAATTTTGCAACAATCAACATTAAATGTATCCTTCAGAAAAAAAGGTCACATAAATACCACCTATAAATGTTTCCAAGTACCACAGGTGTCCACCTGTAGAAAAAAAACCCTCTGTTCGAGATCCAGTCGTAACAAGACAACAGCAGCAGAAAGCAGTCATTCGGAAGCGTGATGTTGAAGATGGGTTGAATGGGATCGTTCTCTGGTTCGTGAGAGCAGGTTCTCTTCACTCGTAGATGTTTCGGAAACGAGTTTGTCCAGTCGTTTATCCTGGGCTTGATCGATGCCCACGATAATGCGCAACGGACTTGTTTGGAATAAGGTGTAGACTGCTTCATCGCGGTGTTGGGACGCCCACATGCCGAAGCCGGGCTGCGCATACCCGATGCGATGGGTTTCCCTCCGTTCCGGGGTTCCGCGAGATTCCGTAGCGATATTCTGTGATCCAAGAGGAAGGAAGTTGTGTGCATGAAACTATTTGAGTGTTCTGTGCTGAATCTGAAACGCGGAAGCACGATTTACCAACAGGAAAAAGGTGTGGATCAACGAACTTTTTCCAGAGATTTTAAAAAGCATTCAGTGCATGAAAAGGGATTGCGTGTTGATCTGAATTCTGAACTGGAGGAGCAGTTCGTAATCAGCCACATTTCCTGTTTCAATTAGCGACCAATTATAATAGAACCCCTCAGCCAACACAACATACTAGTATAATTTACTTCGTCAAACTACAAATAATTCTGCCGAGGAGGTGTAATATCTCAAAATTCGATGCGTTCCAAACGTGTCACGTATCATGTATAGAAAAAAAAAGGCACAACGGAATTCAAGGGACCAGAAAAATGTTCGTAGTATGGAGAATGTCGCTGTAGTGAACCCTGGAGCACTCTGGACAAATATTCGGTACACGGACAAAATCGTTGTCGAAAATCTACCTTATTATGTTCCATTATAGATGTAAATAATCAAACTGAAATTTTATCTCATTTCCCCAATTCTAAAATTGGTACGCGTGAACGTGGCAGATGTTCTTGAGTAATAGATGCATTTCTTCAGAAAAAGTTTCCATTTTTGCAGCCTTGTTATTTGGTAACCTGAAATTTATACTCAACACCTGGGCGTGGATCACATGCATAGAAAGACGGAATTCGTGAAGTTGGTGAAAATTCCTTTGCTTATTAATAAAGATTATCCATTTTACGGCTTCTAGTAGAAATTAATTTGTTGCAAGGTGCAAGAATGATTTATAGAAAGATAAAAGAGCGTGAAGCTCACATGATCAGGTGTCTTCGTTTTTCTGAGAAATGCTTCCGAAGCGTTTGAAAACATCGCACACCAGATCTATGAAGAGCCAGCAAACTGAGGGACAGCTTCTAGTTACAGAATTGATCGTAAGAAAGAGAAGACTATTAAAAGATTCGTTATGTTCGCATGTGCTGGCAACAACTTGCCTTTACGTCACCATAAATAACTTCTGCCATCTGATGAGAAATTGCGATTGCGTCAATCATTCCGCTGCATGTTCGACCAAAGTATGGCTATGCTAAGAGAATGATCTAGAATAGAAAACACATTTTCTCTCAGAGCTCCTACTTTTTGAAAGAAAAAGCCGCATTTCCTGTATGTGACAAACATGAATATGACGCCTATGATGAACTTCAACTGACTCGAACCGAGGAGACGCAGATGTCTCTAAATTCGTTGAATTTTATCGTCGCAGAACGTACCATGTTCTGAAAAAAAGGAATCAATTTTACATCCGATGATTTGTTTGCTAAAGACTCTTCGGGTCTATCGAAATAGGAAAGTAGTCATTTTTTTTACGTTGAGACAAGCTGCGATTGAAGTGCTGACAGCTGAACCGAAAATGTATCCCGGTAATAAATATCCCATCGCGACTGAAAAAGCAAAATACTGACATCAATGCTTATTGTCGACGAGAAACCCCTCATTGATTGTATTGGTGTTTGGCCGAAGGTACCCCGATTTCCTGTGTCCCGTCATTTCCTTGACCGCCCAAATGAGATCGTCGGTGGAAAATATGCTGTTCAGACAATCTGAAGATTCAGAAATACTGTACAGAATGAAGGTACTCTTGAATGCCATAGCGAGGCTTTCTAGAATGGGCGTACTCATGAAAGCGATATAAACAGCTTGTCAGTCTGGAAAAAAATAAAACAATACTGCAAAAATGCAACCACTTCATTTCGCAATTCAATGATGGCAATCTTTCCATTGGCTGGAATTGAGCATCATCGTAGGCTGATTTGTAGGGAAACACGTCCAATATAACTGATTTTTTGTTTGAAAAATTATTGAGAAATGCATCAAAGCGTATAGTGAGTGAAATGATGCGATTTTCAGGATTAAAAATAAACTTTTCTATGCACATTGACAAACCATTCCCGAAATTTTAAAGCGATGCTCAAGCTGTCCCGACGCTCTTTTTGACCCAACACGAACCATTTTCAACCCTAGGGACTGGGAAATACGCGGCGAAAGAGGTCGTAAATTCCCCGACAGCGGCGCTGTTTATAAGCGACGCGGAGCAGAGAAGGGTTGCTTTTGACTTTTCCGCCGATCCCCCGCAGACCCATAATGATAATTTGATGCCATTTTCTCTAAGGACAATGCATGTGCATGGCTTTTTCGTATGCATGAGCTGCAGAGGGCGGAGTAATTAATCCGGACACCGACCGAATCTGCCTCCGACCGAGCGAAGCGGGGGAAATACCCACCTGTTGACCGACCACGCGTCCAAGTCTCAGGTCAAAAAATAAAAATCCATAAATTAAATAAATACTTGCCAATCAATGAGGGACTTTTCCTCCCAAATGTTTCGGCAAGAAATGACAGTTACTAAATTTGAGAAAATCAAAGGCGTACTTCCAATACCGGGGGTTTTGAATCTTCGATTCGCCTGAAAAGAGCTGCGGTAGTTCGCGGGGGCAGCCCAAAAATATGAACCCAATTAAATTTTTGATAAGTTATCATTTTTTGCAGCATCGAATATTTTTTGATCATGATCTGAGCCAAATGAAATAAGATTTATATGGCACTAGAAAAAGACAATTGGCTTTTTTTCGTTGGGCAAGTTTATTCAGACATAACAGTTGAAATAATACGATTCACGGGTTGTCTCGCCGGATTTTTCTATGAGTTTGAAAGGAATATTGTTACGAAACCTGAGAAAACATGATGATGTGCCAGTACGCGTTTTACTATGAATGATGCCTCAAATTAGCACAAGAATTGATGCAGTACTTTTTGGTCTTTTCAAATGAAGGATTGTGCCTATATTCAGAACTGAATGCAAAATCAATTCAAGGCAAATTCCAAATTTTGAGACTCTCTAAAAACGTTTTTCTACGAATTATGTAGTACTTTTTTTCTGTGGTGCTTTGCTACTAATAATCGAGTTAGTCACGGAGATTAACGAAGCACCCCAACAGTTTGGCATTGAATGAGTTACCTTACTTGAAAAAAAAAATTACGAGATCCATATAAAAAAATTCAGATTGAATGGCGCCTTACATCAAAATGTGGTGTTATTTTATGGAATGTTACAAAAATGTGCATAAATTGAAGTAATAACTTTAATCACATGTACACCACGCGATCTTTTACAAAATTTGGCAATAGTTTGAGATTTAATCATTTTACCAAAAAATATAAATTTCGTTCGGTTTTTTTAGGAAATTTCCCTGTCTTTTTGTTGTTGGAAAAATTGGGGCGCGCCTTGTCTTCATAAAAATATGGGTGACTATCATCAATTCAGCATTTAGCATCGAGGTGATTTCGTTTGAAGAATCTAAGACCATCTCCATTGACAGTTTTTTATTTATTTTATTGCGTTGAGTAAAATGTTTTGAAAATTTTCGCTTTAAAATGTGTCCCTAATAAGTTTGTTTTGAGGACTTTTTGGCTGGTATTTGAAAAATGTCTTTGGTCTTCAAAAATTGTATGGAACTTCGCCGGTCCGCATACAATTTTATGAAAATTTGCCAGTCTGCAAAATATTGCTGTATATTAAAAATTGCCAGTCCGCAAGCAAAAAAAAAAAAAAAAGGCTGGGTAACACTGGTCTAAGCAGTGTTATATGCTGTGCATGTTTTGTTGCTGGAATTTTCTCCCTATATAGCACACAGTTCATCCCTGATACTCTATGATTCGTATGATTTTTATTCCAGGAAAAACGTGCTTTCAGTTCTCAATTTGTAATCATTGTTCACTTCAGTTTTTAAAATTTCAAAATGACTGATGCATTCCAATTTTTTTTTCTTCTTCACACAAAAATTCATTCTTGAGAGGAGGAAAAAGAAATTTGGCATGCAGCAGTACTCTTGAATTAAATAAAAAATTGAAGTGAGCAATCATTAAAAATTTAGAACTGAAGAATTTGTTCCTGGAATAAAAATCATAGGAATCATTAGAAATCAGGGATGAACTGTGTGCGACAGGGAGAAAACTCCTGCAACGAAACATGGACAGCATCCAACACTGCTTATAGACGACTGTCTGGTTATCCTGCTTTCAGACCCTAAGGCAGAAAAAAAACAGAAGTCTCCTAAAATCTCATGATGAAAAACATATCACAAGAATCAGTCCAGGCTTTGGATGATTTTTTTGAAGAGCAAATGAAAAATAATCGGAAATTAAAAATTGCATTTGGAAAAATGCAAAATGGACATAGGTTTTCATTTGTGGCAAACAAAATAACTATTGCATTTTTTTTAATTGCAGAAAATGCAGGAAATATTGTTCTGAAAACAATAATAAAATTCTATTTTTTGTCTAGCATGAACAATTTTCAACAGCTTTTGACACGGATGGAAAACCCTTGCCAAAACTGGAAAGTTTTCCCTTATTTTCTTGCAGTAAATCAAAATTTTTTTTAATCTGAAAAAATCCCAGAAATAGGACAACCTTTGACTTGGGAAGTTGGAGTTATCAAGGTTCTGCTGTATTTTGTTGTGGAACAAAGCAGAAAGCGTCTTGGATTTGTCGGTTAACGTTTCTTTTTACCAGTTTAAGGAGCTAAAAGCTTGTATTACCTCGTTGTAATAGTTTTTTCTTATGGCTTTATAATGGGTTACAGTACTGTACTTCTGAATTGGAGAATCAGACTAGAATATGTATATAAAAAAAAATCTGCGTTATTTTCGAAGCCTGAAGCAGGGTTTCGATGGTCTTCCGAGCTTCCCCGGGCTGTGGGTCTCTAGTCATACCTGTCTTCTTCCTCATACAATGTAATCATGCATGCAGTTTATGAAACTATCCGAAGTTCTCCTTCTCGGCTGGTCGAAAACATTGAGTTTGCTGTTTACCAAAAAAAAAAAAACACGCATAATAATTACACTCTGACGAGACAGCAACGGCCTTTTTAAGAGCACAAATTACCGCGTGTCCGACAGGAATTCGGATGGCCCCGGTGGCGTTTAATTGCCACGTGAGTCTTGAGCGCGTGTGAGTCTTGATTACACGGCGGGTGCGGGATTCATTAAATGGTTCGGGGGGAACCCCTCTCTTCTCGCACTCGACTGAAGGCGTCGCGGTCGGGTTCGAACACCCCGGTTTAGTATTCCGGCCGGGCCAACTCCCACGATTCTTTACCGCCTTGTTGTTGCTACTAATGACGCTTGCTACAGTTTCACACTTGTTGCGTGGAAGCCGAATTTCCCCCACCCTGCTTCATTGAGTGAACACTTTCTAACGCCGTCCGGGAAATATATTGCTGTGTTTATCACCAGCCTACTCCGTCGGAATGGTATAATGTTCTCTCAAACTGTTGTCGGCAATAAAAGGCCATTTTGAAGCTGAATAGGTACAAGCAAAGTAGATGATGATTCTGGAGGATCGAAGCTCGCGAGGAACACTTCAAAAGTTTTTTCAACTTCGTTAATCCCCATGTTCGTTTGGAAAGTAACCTTATTTTTGCTGAATGAAAATTCTTTACTTCTGACTAATTTTTCTGGTTTATGTTAAGTGCTAGCAGAAGTTGAAATGGAACTGAGGCAGAGAGTTGAAAATACACCGCATCAGGAGAAGGAAATATGCAATATCTACTTCCTATTTCCAAAATTTTCACGTCCTTTCAACTAAAAAAAAAAAATACTGCAAGGAACTTGATACTTTAGATGCATCAACGAATAAGTTACGACAAAAACAATTCTCTTTGAAATGTTTGTGATTGAACAACATTCCAGAAGCCAGAACTGCCGTTGCAAAAAATATTCGGTAATTTAAAAAATTGCCCCGACATCCGGACAATGTTTCGACTTACATCAGACAATTAACCAACGTTTTTTAAAAATTGTTAATTTTTTATTATTATTGTCTCTAGAATAAATTGAGCTTTTAAATTTTCACAAATATTAAAAATGGAATTTGTAGAAGCCCACTATCACTATACAGTACTGTACAGTAATTCATGATCCACAACAGGCGATTTTTAAATTTTTTTTAGCGTTCTTTCCATCATTTTTGCACAATATATGAAGAATTTTGCTTGTTGGGCTCATCCTTTCAATGCAAAAATATCAGATTGCGTGTGGTTTTTTTTTCTGCACAGTTCTTTGCTGCGTCTTGAAGTTGAGCAAAATAATTTTATTAAATTGGGGGGTTTAGATTTGTCCTTATGTTTCGTACAACAGCGAACCAACCAAATATCACAAAATCGAAGTGTCAGGGGAAACGTTATCCGCCAATATGTGGACGTTCTGACAATAAGGTCCAAGCACCAATCAAGTCCGCATCTCTGGACCCCACTGTGTATTTTTCTTATTTTTGGAAATGATCCCGAATCATGTACTGTCCATTTTCAACATGAATGTAGAGTCACAAGAGCCCTATGTAAAAAGTTGAAAATAGAGATGAGAATTCCTTGTCATCCCGGAATCGAGTTTGAGGATGAGTCTATTTATTCGTGAAAGGGAAAAGGTTCTCATGCAGACTCGCGAGAGTCAATGTATGCGAGCAGGAATAAATTCCGCTTGTTTTGGTCTCGGGATCGTGTCCGGACCTTGTATTACTTCCGCCGCAAGCCCCGTTATCGATAGGCAAGCGTTTTCTTCTTTTTTTTTTTTCCTCCTCCAATTTGTGTGTCTTTTGTTCGACCTCCGATAAGGAAACAAATTTGTCTGCCTACCCTTCAAACAACGGATCGGTGACCTCGTTTACGACGCGGAGACGGCATGTGATTTGCGTAGCTTATTTTCATAAGCGAGGAACCGAGGCGCAGAATGTTATTTGCCCTCGGTCGGACTTGATTGAAACATTCAAGCTTGTTCAAGCTGACCCAAGTTTCACGCAATGTCCTGAAATTGGTTCCCCGAGTTTGCCTGGGACACATGGGGGTTTCAAATTAACCCGTTTCAGCTTTCTTATCTCTTGCGTTTTTCGAGAATGGGTCCGTTTTGGCTTTCAACCCATTGCAGTTTTACTGACCTACAAGAAGATAACAATAATGTTGGCATATAAACGCAAATGCAGTTGCGCTCCCAGTAATGAAAATCGATTTTTAATATGTGCAGGGAAATTCCGGCATGAACTTTCGCAATTTTGTTTGCATTTCAAGGATGGTTTTAAGAAGATTCGGAATTTACGAAGTTTTAGAAGATCACGAGGTTATGAAGATGTTCTTGTTCTCGCTTCCTTGACTTTAAAATTGTATGTGATCTAAAAATCGTATATGTTCACTGAATTGACGGAGTTTTTTTTAGTGCGAGTGTCACTGGCAGTCACGATCGCATTTAAATTTTATGCTGAGTCATTACCGGATCCATTTGCTTCTGGCTTCTTCCTGGGATCACGGAAGCATTGCTGCAGTATCCCATTGGGGTTGACAATGTAATTCATAAAACTATTCTGGATTAAGAACCAATATTTTATATTTTCACTCGTTTAAGGTTGTTTTTTGCATCTTGCATCCGGATTTTCCGCGCAAGGCTAATCTATTCCTGCGAGCGATTTGAATTTCGGTACGTCAGTAAAATTTTGAATTTTCTACCGCGCTGTGAAGTTTATCATCCTTATACAACGGAATATACAGTAAAATCTCGTTACAACAAACTTCTGGGGACTTCAGAAAAAGTTTTTTGTAACAAATAATTTGTTATACTGTATTGAGATTTTGAAAATTATTGATTGGAAGATTTTCTTCAAATTAGACCTGCATATATTCAACATCTTCCTCTTGTGGCCTTTTCAGATGCTTTTCAATGGTTAAAAACTGTGATCTGCAAGAAGAAATGTAATTGTTAATAACAAAAAGCAGATACAGTATTCTAAATAAAAGGTAAATACTAGCACACTTTCTTGACTCCCAAGTTTTTCAAAGCAATTCCTGCAAAGAGTTGTAAGTGTGAATGTTCCAAAATTTCTGAAAATGTTCACATTGCTAGGGTTCCTCAAGCATACAAACCCTTTTTAACATGAGTGTTGCTGGGCTCATTTCTTTCCATCTAACCACCCCCCTCCCACCATCATTCTTAACAGAAGAATAATTTTTGAAAGAGAGGATTTCAGGTGAACTTGGAAGAATTTTTGTGCTTGATTCCGCCTTTATCTTGGAAGAACGAGTCACATTTAAAATGGGAAATGTGAGACTGTGCCTGCCTCCATTAGGGCTTTTTCATCAAGAAATCATAGAATGTTCCTCAAAAAAGTTTGTTATACTGGAATTGGCCAGGTTGTTGTAATGAGATTTTTATAACATTTACCCTATAGGATATCTGCTGGGACTTGAAAAAAAGTTTGTTATACTGAAAAATTTGTTGTAACAGTATTTGTTGAAACGAGATTTTACTGCAGTAATTTCCGGTAAAGTGTGGGCATTTTGAGATTGGAAAGTCTGTGCACCTTTGAAGAAACTGACGAAAGAAGCCAAATTATTCGATGCCACCAATCACAAAACTCGAGTCGTGACCCGTAATCAAAAAGTCTTACCTCGCGATACGCAGAGTACCGATGTCTATCGCAATTTTGTTTGCATTTCAAGGATGGTTTTAAGAAGATTCGGAATTTACGAAGTTTTAGAAGATCACGAGGTTATGAAGATGTTCTTGTTCTCGCTTCCTTGACTTTAAAATTGTATGTGATCTGAAAATGTGTTTTCGTATATGTTCACTGAATTGACGGAGTTTGTTTTAGTGTGAGTGTCACTGGCAGTCACGATTGCATTTAAATTTTATGCTGAGTCATTAGCGGATAAATTTGCTTCTGGCTTCTTCCTGGGATCACGGAAGCATTGCTGCAGTATCCCATTGGGGTTGACAATGTAATTCATAAAACTATTCTGGATTAAGAACCAATATTTCATATTTTCACTCGTTTACGGATGTTTTTTTTGCATCTTGCATACGGATTTTCCACGCAAGGCTAATCGATTTCTGCGAGCGATTTGAATTACGGTACGTCAGTGAAGTGTTGACTCTTTTTTTACCGCACTGTGAAGTTAATCATCTTTATACAACATGGTAATTCGGAATATAGTAATTTCCGGTCAAGTGTGGGCATTTTGAGATTGATTTCAGACACGTGGAAACTTCTTTGACTGCTTTCTTCGGTTTAATAAGCTACGGTGGTTAGTGTTTTGAGCTCAGCACTGGGCATTAGTTTTTCAGAATGGAGCGCTATGCGTCTCATGGCTACAGAGATATTCCGTGCTGATAACCCACCAACTGTTATCTATAGTCGATACCCAAAACAGGTAGAATGCAAGTTGCCCGGTAAGGAAGTCGCAACCCCGGGTAGGAAGTTTCTCGCGGGTACTTCCGGAGGTGTGAAACCGCGGACTTGGCGCGTTGGCGACTCACGAGAGACTTAATTGCGACTGATTCAACACAGCGCAGTGAATCGCGGTCTTCATCGAAATCACGACACTGTGATGGATGACTGCTTAATTTTTTTTCTTTGGAGAAAAACTCTGCCTTGCGAGTCTGGCTATATGGTTCACTTGAATGCGGCTCTTTCTCGACCTCGGCGTGAAAAACTAAGGTCATGCATGCTCCAAAGATCACATCTCGTATCATGTCTCCAAACCACTTATTAGTGTAACACTACTTTTCCTTTGTCATAACGTATAAAAACGACTCAAACATTAGTTTAAAAGTCTTTAAGTACTACTTTACAGTAGTACTAGAAAAGTCGACTGTTATTTTGCATCTTATAAAAATATTCTAAAATGTATTGTTCATCGGCCGAGTCAAACATTTTAAAAATGTTTTGCATTTCCAAACCGATTGAGGCGCACTTTCTCTCGTTTTGATAATCAAGAACTTTCGCTTATATTCTAGAATTTATTTTCCAACAGTTGCTTAAAGAGAACTTCCGTTCGCTTTCAAAAAGCATCACTGTCAATGAAAGTTTATACAGTATTTGCTGTTCGCAATGTGCAGTGAATTTTCGTTTACTGCTAGATTTGCTTGTTATTGACGCAAGAAACTGCCTAGTTTTTTCGTGGATCCGCGATTCAAAAGCTTGTTTTATGCCTAATACGTTGCTCAACGAATGATTCATCTATCAATCATCAGCATTGCAAGGTGAAGAAAATGTAGAAAGTTATGAAAATTCTAGGCGGGGTAAGGACTGGCAACTTTTTACGGTGATTGCAAATAGAATTATCGATTTAGTAAACTACTCGGACAGCCTCACGACTTTAGGTTTCTATAAAAAAAGAGAAATAGTCTAGATTTCTTACCGAAATATACAAGGCAAACCACTACATGTTAGCAGCGAAAAGGCTTCGACACTCTGATTAAAACAGGATTCCTTTTTTATGAGAAACACACAGTTTCCCTGAATTGATGACAAATGCTCAGTGTCTTGGACGTTTTTCGCTGGCCGTGTGAAGCATACAGGATTCGTCTGGGAAAAATGTGAGGCGCAATAACCAAGGAACCCTGTTTTCTTTCTAGTTGACGGATTCCGATCAGCACCCAAGTTCTCAGAACACACTTGCGCGCAACCCTGACCTCATGTCAGGAGCTGATGGGATTGTTGAGCTTGTCCTAAAATATCCCATCCCGGGACGGGGCGTTTTTGTCGCATGCAAAATTTATGCTGTATTTACTTGAACCTTTTCCCAAAAACTTGTATGTTCGTTTTAAACAATCGTACGAAAATTCTTTCTTTTTGCCATGTCGTTGCGTATTATGCTCCTTAGTTTTTAAAGAGCTTAAGAGACCTTACTTATAAACTTTTTTACTTTACGTTTATTTCATCTTCGGGTTTTCTAAAACTTTTAAAAGAATAGGATAAATTTGAAAATAAAAAGATCTATAGAACATATGAGTATATTTTTTCAATATTTTGGACATGCATATATTTCAGAGGTACGTTCCCATGATCAAAGCTGCCGTTTTATGGGCAATGAATGCGTAGAAAAGCAGGAATAGAAGGTATCTATCATTGAAAGACAAATTATGTGAATTACTCCTCGATAATTTGCCTTTTGGGACATGCACTGCTGTTTCCGTGTTAATTTTTTGACGCGCATTCGTGGATTGCGCTGATTCGTCAGGCGACATTCTGAAGACTCACCACCTCAATTCAAGGAGCTCCGTTTATGCTTGTGACATGACCCCAAAAGTATTCAGTGCAGGTTGTTTTTTTTTTCGTGAGAAAACTTGCAACTATTTATTTTCAGTCAATGTAAGAGCTACGAAAAATGCGCCCTAACGCAATGTTCACTTGCCGACGATCGGAGCTCGTGTTTCAGGTCAACGTGGTTCAATCTGAAGGAATTTCCAATCAATTCTGCTTCATCTCAAACCAATCATCTCTGATGAAAAGAATCAAAAATTTCTCGAATTCTCTGGAATGAATATTTGAAAAAATGAAATGCAAATAAAGTAGAAGCCCAAAAGATTTTGAAAATTTTCTTATCCTATTTAAACTTTTATTTTTCTAGATATCTTGGTCTGAGTATATTTTTTCAATATTTTGGACATGCAGGTATATTTCAAAGGTACATTCTTCCCATGATCAAAGCTGCCGTTTATGGGCAATAAATTGGTAGAAAAGCAGAAATAGAAGGTATCTTATCATTGAAAGACAAATTATGTGAATTACTCCTCGATATTTTGCCTTTTGGGACATGCACTGCTTTTTTCGTGTTAATTTTTTTTTCGTCAGGCGACATTCTGACGACTCACCACCTCAATTCAAGGAGTTCCGTTTATGCTTGTGACATGATCCCCGAAGAATTTAGTGCAGGTTGTTTTTTTTCGTGAGAAAACTTGCAACTATTTATTTTCAGTCAATGTAAGAGCTACGATTTTTACGCGGGATTGCGTTACAAGTGAACGGCTGCTAGCCTCGAGCACAAAGTCCAGTTGCACCAAGTTAGACTTCCTTAAAGGTTAGTTAAGACGAAGTAGAGTTTGGTTAGTAGAGACTACTTTGTCGGGTGAAATGGTCGGAGTCGCCCACGGGTAATTCGATAAATGGAGCATCTGATGGCTTTTCTTCGATAACTGCGGTGACGTTCCTTGAGTGTCTCACAAATTGGTCAGAGGATACAATGCTGTTTGTGGGGAGCAAAGAAACGAGAACGAATGCAAAGAGTCAAATGTTGCGAACGACAAAGGCTATTGATGACGAGATGATTACAATTCCTGGCGCATTTGTTTTGATGATTTTATTCGATTAAAATGGCCGTGAAGTTTCAAAATTTTCTCGATTACGTTCCATAGTTTCCAACAGGGTGAGTAACTTGTTGGCAAAATTAATTTTTTAACCCGCGGGTACTTGACTTTTACTGAGTGCACCGGGAAACGAGTACCTACAGCATTTACCATGTTGTGTCCTCAGAATTATTCAGAGACTGGAATATGACGTAAAAATAAGACTTTTCAAATAAAATTAAAGTTTATGCATTAGTATGGCCATGAGCTTTTGTGACATCATTGCTAATATTTTTTCTGATTATCTATGAGTTGCTTTAAGAAGCTGATTCTTCAAGGACCCTTAAAATATATATTTTGTACTGTACTACCTCCCAAAACCTCGTATTTTCTGTTTCTAGGGTTCTGAAAATTACTACGATTGCTTTTATTAACCTGTAAATATTCGTATCATCGTCTTGAAGGCATAATCGAAATAAGTCCGTGAAGTTATTTCACATCCTGAAGTTCAGAACTTGCCCGTTCACGAGGCATAAGGCAATCAAATTTCTTTAAAAAATCAAAAAAATGTTTGATCGTGATTCAAAAACAACACTGACATTCTGCCAGTAAAAATATTTTTTTTAACAAAACAGACCCAAAGCTTGCACCACCGGTGATCCCAGATTCCTGCTGATGAAAAAGATTCGACCTTATTTATTTAAAAAACCACCCAAAAAAAAACCCCGGGCACTCATCTGGGCTGCAGATGAAAACGGACAGGAAACTCGATCAGCCATGGTCCCACGACGTGTTAGCTTGGACAAGCGGTCTCCGGGACTCGGCTCGAAGCTGGTGGATATACAGAAACGAAGTTCCATGTGTGGCGAACGAGTGTATCGAGATTTTTCATTTCGGATAACTTTGGGCACGCTGCGATGATTAAACACGATCTTGACTAGGCATCGTGGCGACTCTCGTCCGAGATGAGCGGAATAAACGCCTGCCTCGAGTGGAAATAAGGGCCAGTGATTGACGAGTCTGTCGCGTTGTTTGACGGCTTCTGGACACTGGCTGGACGGCGAAGGTGCCGACCCCAACGCGTCGAGTCTTGAGGAATTAATCAACCCGGAATGTAATTGACAGCCTTCTTGGATGCCCGGAAAGTGGAAACGAGGAATTTCCTTCCTTGATCACATCTGAAGGGGGCGACGTGACTGCTGAACGAGCGCAGTCATAAAACATCCCCGACTAGAACAGTGCAACCTAAAAAAGAAAAAAAAAGGAGCACAAAAGAGAGTCCTTTTGTTCAAAGTATTACATCAAAATTCATCAATTGCAGTATGACTGAAGGCTTGCACATCCTTTCCTGGGTGTTAGGAGTAACGTGACTGATCAGAGTCACAAAACCGCGCCAAACAGAACAGTGAAATCTGAAAACGGGAGCAACAGAAAAGAGCCCTTTTGTTTGAATAATTAAATGAATATGTACCAATAGCAGTCAATAGCATTCTTACTTGGATGAAATCGTGAACTTCTCTTCTCGTCTGGGTATTACGAGCGAGGTGACTGATCACTTGAGCACCGTCACAAAACATCGCTGACGAGAACAGTGGAAGCTGAAAACGGTACCTGCAGAAAAGAATCCTTTTGTTCAAAAGTGGCCCTCAAAAAATACTCCCCGACATCTGAACAACGTACGTCTCAAGATGTCGGCACTTTTCCGACTTTTCCAGTAAAATTGAACGATTTTATTTTTTAAATTTTCAGATCTTTTGTGCAAAATGCGCTACAGTTTTTATATTTAAAAAATTAAAAGTAAAGTTCATTATAAATTCACTCTGATTCATGATCCAAAACAGGCCAATTTTGTGCATCTTTGTTTCAGGTTTTTTTCCCCCGTCATCTATACACAATATAGCGAGACTTGTGTTTGGGCTGTTTTTCGTGCCAACACGATCAGATTCTGTGCAGTTATTTTATATCTTAAACTTGAGAAAAAATTTTATAGACTTTTTGGGAGCTTCTTCTTAACTTTTTATTAAACAAGAGAATCGGCTACATACGAGTAATGTATATGTTCCGATTTAAGTCCATGGGAAAACGTGATCCGACATACGGACAAGGTCCAAGCACCGCTTATGTCCGCATATCTTGAGATACTTTGGGCCCCACTATTGAATGAATATGTACCAATTCCTGTCAACAGCATTAAGCTTGAGCTTCCCTTTTTGGCTAGGTATTATTAGGAACAACGCGACTGCTGATCAGATGAGCGCGTCACAAAACAGCGCCGGACAAACCAAAGCGAGCTGAAAACGGAAGCGGCAGAAAAAGAGTCATTTTGATCGAAGCATTCAAAAAATATGCAGAGATTGTAGTTTAGACTCTAGAGCATTTATAGAATCTTACGGGTGACGTGACTGGACTTTTCCTCGCATCACAAAATACAGCATCATCGCGCCACTCATAACAGCGCATGCTAAAAACAGCCCTTGTTCGAAAAACTCTGAAATCTTGCTCTCTGCATATGGTGCTTCACCCGTGGGCTATTGTATTCTCGAAATGTTTCCTATTTGAAGTGACGGTCGCTTTTTCAACAGAGACACTTGATACACCAGTGAAAACGGTCAATGCTCCATCATAAAGAACTAATACTGTACAGTAAACTATTTGAGGCAGTGTTGCACAATGTGCCGGTCCGCAGACGTTTTTTGTTGGTCCGCGGGGATTCTTCAGCAAAATAAATGTATCAAAAGTGACAGTGAAGTCTGTTATGCTTATCTGAAATTTTTGGATGAACAATGACAGTTCAAATTATCTGATGAAAAAAGTTGGCTTTTCTTCGTCTAACACTTCGGACAAAATTTCACCCACTGAAATGAATTAATTTTTAAATTTTTGATTCGGAAAAATCTTTCTTCAAGCCCAACTATCTAGTTTTTTGGTGACTTTCAATTATAGCTGCTTCACTGGTGCTTAATTCAATTTGTGCAAGGAGTATAAATTGTTCAATTACCTGCCAAAGAGTCTTTCAAGCATACATATTTTGAGTCTGCAAAAAAACTGCAGAAACTTTGCTGGTCTGCAGCATTCATTTTTATTTTTTGCTTGGGGAATCTGCTAGTTCGCAAACATTTTATGGAAATTTGCTGATCCGCGGGCAAGAACACTGATGTAGGGAATTTCCAGGTAGAAACGCGACAACCGAATGCTCGAGCGAAGGCTGCACAGTCTGAATAATTAATACAGGATGGCTGCAGTTCAGTGCTGTGATCAGCACTACCCTATGAATTGCTTTCACAGAGTGGACTCAGGAACCAGGATGAGCTTCTCTCTGTGTCCTTGTGTTTCCGTCTTTTCTTTTCTTTTTTTTTTCATCAAAAAGTGCCCTGGATTTGTTCGCATTGCGGGAAGTCTGATATCGCGGCGGTGTTCAATCAAGCACCCGTGTGTTCCCCGATTGGGATCTCATCCGGTGAAAAAACACGTGTCGGGGAGGAGCAATTAAAAATCGGCCCGGGCCCGAATAATAGGTGGGTTCGCATTTGCTCTGGGTGTCGAGGGCCGTGTCGCTCGGCCGCCCACGCAGTGCTCGTCGACTCGACTCGCCGAGCCAGGCCAGGCCAGGCGTTTGCTGTCCCGAGTGGGTGTCGGTTCTCGGGTTCGGGTGACAACTCGATTACCATCACCACCACCCGGCCCTGGTTTCTGCCTCGTCATTGTGTGTGTGTCCCACGCATATACGCGCGTTCTTTTTCTGTGAGGGGCTTTTGTATACTGCACGGGGTTACGGGTCTCATGCATGCGCGGACAGGGCCACTTTCAGCAAGGACTCGCTTCGGCGATTGTCAAAAGGCGGGTGACGTAATTTTTTCTAGGCATTGTGCTGTAGGGTAAGACCGGTGGTATGAACGTGCCATTGCTGGTGGTATAGCTGTATGAGGGTTGGTTCATAAGTTTTGAGACTTTTTGAAAGGGATCCAACGGATTTTCTACAAATCCAAAAAACCAAAAATTACTCGCATTATTCAGTAACACTTCGGTACTGTTCCACATAATTTCCGCCGATTCAAATGCATTTTTCATGCGATAAATTCAACCCTGAAACCAATGTTGGGAACGGCATCCAGTCACGGGGGCCGAATCAACCAACAGATGCCAATTTTTTGCACTGTTTTGATCGTTGAATGTATCGCATGAAAAATGTATTGAAATCGGTGGTGAGTATGTTGCATAGCCCTGAAGTGTTGCCGAATGATGGGTTTATTCGAGTGAAAAAAATTGGAATCGTTGAAACACCGTGGGATATATTTCAAAAAGTTTCAAAACTTATGAACCAACCCTCATACATGGTGGGCTGAGTTGCGTTACGTGTATCTGAGAACCTTGACAAATTTGGCTTTTTACTTGCACTTGTACAGAATTCCAAGGTTTTAACTGGGACAACAGTTGGCATGCGATCGCGAATGTTCGCATGCACAGAAATTTGCGAAACAAACGGAGCTTTTTGAGCACGAAATTATGCACCAGTTGACTGAACAATTCAGAAGACACACAATTTTGAATTCTTTTTTCTAATTTTCCCAGCCCATCCTGCATATTTTTTGTGGGAATTTCTGGAAAATCATTCATGTTTTCTACGCGGAAATTTTAAATTCCTCAAATAATGGAATCCGGACTCGTGAAGCCGCAGGTACATCAACTTTTTGGGAAAGAGGTTTTCGTTGAAAACATCCGGCAGCGAGTCGAGCAGGTTTTTGTTGTTCTGTTTTGTTCCATGATATACATCCATTTCATCATGCCACTTTCTAGGCGAAGATTGCTTGCGGCTGCAAAAAACTCCCTATTATTCATCACTCTTAACGCCAAACCATCCTTCACTTCCGAGGCATTTTCCGGCTTTTATGAGAAACGCCACCGAAGAGAAAGAACTGAAGAAATTTTTTTTTCGCCTATAGCTCTTGAGATGCTTCTCGAACGGCAAGGATTAAATTCAGGGGAATGTGTAGGATGCATATTGTGCGAAGTATGTGACCTGCTTTGCAACGTATCTTCCGATTGATTTATTAGAATCATTTCCGGCATTTTTATCAATTTGATGTTCTTTTTCCCTATTCCAATTCGCACATGAATCCCGGAACTCGAGGGTCACATGCACTTTGTATTCTCGAAATTGAGGGGAAATCAGGGGATACGCGTCATAGGCAGGTTTTTTCTTCAAGATTTAAAAGTGTTTGTTTACATTATATTTGGCTTCAATGAAATATTTTGGACCAATTGTGGCAGAAAAACATATTGAAATGAAAATAAATTGAAAATTAGTTGAATTCAGGCTCAACTCTTGCCTGAATGAAGATTCGTGTGATCTCATTTTTTTAAATATTGTACATGGCTAAAAAAATGTAGTGCGTGTCCTACTTGGGGCACAATTTTTTTTTATAAAAAATTTTGAATGAAAACTCTGTTGCGCGTCTCACTTGAGGGCACATGTTACTCCAGTAAATAGGGGTATTAAATTTGATCCAATATCCAGAAATGGATACTACGAATTCCCAAGCTCGGAAACGTTATTAAAAGCATCTCAGGCAATGCTGAAATTCAATTCTGAAGACCGGTAATGTTTTTGCGCCACTGGAACAACCCTCGTAAATCAATATGCCACGCGTTAAATCCCCCGAAGTTCTTTAACTTGAGTGATGATGGTGCATTAGGGGGAAAGTGACTTTTCGTAAGCGTTAGACAAATGAAGAAAACGAGCCAAGAGAGAGAGAGGGGAAAATATCCCAAGCTTGTTGGGTGCGGTTTTTGTTTCGCTCTTGAAACTCAAGACGTCCTTTGAGACATCTGCCACATGGTTAGTGTTACGCACATGTTCGTGATGCGGAGAGTGAGTCTGACTTCTTCTGGCGAACATCTGGAACGAGGGCTGTTCATGCCACACTATTTGCTGGTCTTTTTTTTTCACGTGGTGAGCTGCAATGTTTGTTTTCATTTCTGAGGATCTACCCAAGCGTTGAAATGTATGATGCATTGCCGGTATTTCTGAAAATGTCACGCACTCGAAGAGTACAGAAATACATCATCTCGACGGCGGAGGCTTTGAAAGAATTCAGCACAAATCATTTTTTTAAACCCAGCTTTTAAACCAAACTTTTAAATGTTGAGATGATTTGTCATGACAGTGTGAAGTCGGAGCGAGTATGACGTCATATCACGTTGACAAAAAAAAAAAATCAAACTTCGGAATAAATTATTCTATTAGGAAAGCTTATATTCTCAGGTTGTCATGAAGTTACGAAGAATGTCATGCAATTTTACACGAGCATTAATACCACGGTAGCATTGCAGCATAAATGCAACCCTCTAACAGAAATCCCAAAATGCATGATGTCATATTTCAATAGAAAAACGCGTCTGTGTTTAAGGACACCGTATCGGAATCTAAATATTCCGTATGGTTCAGACATTTGAACATGAGATTATGTTTACTTTAGGTAAACAAGCCAGTTATCTCAGCATGTGGACAAGTGACATTTCAAAAAGACAAATGTTTGCCTCAATGAAATTTCCTGCGAAGTTCTAGTGACGGATTGTCTGAACATGCATCATTCCCAACTGTGCGGATTTCGATAGCGAAGAATGCCTGCGAAAACATTTATTGCGTGAAATATTGTTATTTTTGTCGATTTCGACATGTTTGCGAGAGCCTTGGATTTCTTCTAAAGAACTTTTCCGCGACATTCTGTAAATCGTCGCATCAACAGTATTTTTTTTTTTAGATTATAGGAGTACCTTATTATGCAGACATGTGCATCATGTTAATTCAACTGGTTTGATCTTGAAAAAATAAGAAAAACTCGACTCTTCGACAGCATGGTCTATGTCAGTAAAAAAAAAGACTATGTGAAAAGCTAAACAATATTACGTCCTTTTCTGTTTCGATTATGAAGGTCAGTTATCAGCCTTTTTTACTCTAAGTCTTTACTACTGGAAACCGAAAATTACAAGAAAAAAGAACCTGACAAATTTGTAAAGTGAAAATGTTGCTCTCGTACCATTTTTTTTGTCGGAAAAATCTTTCGACGCAAGATTTACGTTTTTAGAAAATCAACTCAAGAATGATTCTAACTGTCTTCATGTATGAGAAAAGCCAAGACCCGCTTTCCATACCTATCTAATTTTTAAGCTGCCTTTTTACGGATCAAAATTAGGCAAGCAGAGGAGCAACTAGATATTACATTACATTACAGTACTGTACTGTACTCTGAATAAAGAGTGCTGATCATCTTACACGAAAATGTATCGTGGCCTCAGCGTTCGCAATTACAACGCATAACTTGGCACGACTTCTTTCCTCCCGTTTCGGCCAGATGCAATAACAATCAAGCTGAGCTTAAATCTTCCTGCCCGCCTCGAGGGGAGCCAACCAAAGACTGTTTAATTGTTTTCACTGCATATTGATCGGTTATTTTTCATAGTTGATGGTGTCATTCACCGGGAATTGAGGGATGAATGATGACTCTCACACCTGAATGCGGCAGCGGGTGTGATGCTCTCGACATCACCCGCAGTTGTTTATTTGCTGGCGTGACGGGTGCGGAAATAACCCGGCTCGGAACCCGGGTGACGCGAAATGATCTCATCGATGAGGCGCCTTGCGGATAACGCCTGGCGCGAATGTTTCGCGAATCATAAATCATGCCTTATCTAGGGCATATTTGTAGTTGCCCCGACACGAAGTGCACACACACTCGGGTGAACGACTGTAATAAAACCCGGGCGGATTGTGGAGTCAATTTGTTCCGGGGTTTCTGCGTCCCTTCGGGCCAGGTTTTGTCCCGAAATTCTCGAGAGGGAAGTTCGGTTCGCTCCGAGTAGACGATGAGTGGGTGGGGTACGTATACGTAACTCACGGAATTGTGTTTGCCGAGGTTGGGAATATACCCCCTCTTTGCCTCGAATGGAATAACGACGAGAAGACATACCATGACATAGTGCAGTTAACTTCGGTTACAAGCCTTCATCAAATGACATGACATACAGACCTTCAGATAACGTCACATGTCATGAAAATTGCAACAAGGTTGGGACTGCCAAGAGCATTTCTCGAAGGCTACACGAGGTCTTCAGAAGAAACAGATACAATGGGGCCCCGAGATGCGACGTAATTGGTACGTATGTCCTTGGATTTTGCCCCTGTGTCGGATCGTCCGTATGTCGGATCAAGTGTTCCCCGAAGACTGCAATGGGAAGGATTTCCCCTGCTCATACAAAATTGGGAATACACGGTATTAACTCGAATAGTGTACCTGGCTACCCTTTTTTCCTGCAGAATCAAGGCAGGGGTACGTGGTATGCGAGTATAAATTTTCTGGATCAAAAACTTCGGAAATTGTTGGTGGTAGCCTTAAGAGCTTAAGTGATTAGTTTTTAGGTACAAATGCAGAAAAGGAACTTTTTTCGGCTCAAATCCAGTCACAATGATGCATCTTCTTATACAGTATTTATTTATGTGATTATTTTGTTCAACATTATAATTTTAAATATTGATTTAATTTTCGAACATGTTAAACTGTGATGCGTGCCATGTGTGGGGATACTGTACCTTTTTGGGCAAATTTCATGCCAAATAACTGAGGTGCGCGTCATACTCGAGTGAATACAGGTAAGTCCCCAAAAAATTAAGTAGAATTTATTTTCAACTTCAAGATACAGAGAAAATATGCGCAGAAGAAAACCACAAAGAATTTAATCTTTTCACATGAGAATAAAGAAGCTAACGAAGCAAAGAACAAGAACAAGCACTGGTCACACATAAGGGAAAAAAACTCGAAAAAAGGAGCACAAAATTAGCCTGTTTTTGATGATGAATTGGAATAATTTATAATGATTTTTATTTTATTTTTAAATACAAGTACTTTACTCTTAATTTTTCATGAGATACTTACATCAAAGTTTACAAAAATAGCATCTTTCGGTTTTTTCGAAATTTTAGAAAAATGTCCGAACTTCGAAACATTGTCTGGATGTGGGTCAGATTTTTTTCATTTTCACATATCCCCAAGTCAAATCGTCTGTGTCATGGCGTCCTTATGAAGGGGTCAAAATTTACAGCATGTTTATAAAAATTCACTCCACCATGAGCTGACAATTTCCAGTTTTCCCAGTCTCCAACAAATTTTCGCAAAAATCTTCCCCCTCCCCCGCCTCTCCAATAGTTGCGAACTTCTTTTCTTAAACCTGTTGCTGGAGGAACAAAAACTGCAAAATACGTTAGGACACAAAACTTCGAGTAAAAGTTCTTCAGCCTCTTCATTTCTCCGAGGAAAAGGATTTTTTTCGGACGCATCTGGTTTGCTTGGATTGCGGAGGAAAACAAGAACGATCACAGTGCTGTGAAACATGCGGCTTTCTATTTAAAATCTGTGCTCAGTTTTGATGCAATTCTTTTGAGGCAATATAAAATGAATGAAATGGACTTGCGTAATTGGATGTCCTCCGTAATTTATTCCAAGTAGCCATCAAAACATTTTTGAGTTGCCACGGGCGAGGCTTTAAGCATGTTTTTATGTAGTTGAA
>CAJPEX010000260.1:43130-68057 GCA_905338405.1 Notodromas monacha
CGTTTCGGCCAGATGCAATAACAATCAAGCCGAGCTTAAATCTTCCTGCCCGCCTCGAGGGGAGCCAACCAAAGACTGTTTAATTGTTTTCACTGCATATTGATCGGTTATTTTTCATAGTTGATGGTGTCATTCACCGGGAATTGAGGGATGAATGATGACTCTCACACCTGAATGCGGCAGCGGGTGTGATGCTCTCGACATCACCCGCAGTTGTTTATTTGCTGGCGTGACGGGTGCGGAAATAACCCGGCTCGGAACCCGGGTGACGCGAAATGATCTCATCGATGAGGCGCCTTGCGGATAACGCCTGGCGCGAATGTTTCGCGAATCATAAATCATGCCTTATCTAGGGCATATTTGTAGTTGCCGTGACACGAAGTGCACACACACTCGGGTGAACGACTGTAATAAAACCCGGGCGGATTGTGGAGTCAATTTGTTCCGGGGTTTCTGCGTCCCTTCGGGCCAGGTTTTGTCCCGAAATTCTCGAGAGGGAAGTTCGGTTCGCTCCGAGTAGACGATGAGTGGGTGGGGTACGTATACGTAACTCACGGAATTGTGTTTGCCGAGGTTGGGAATATACCCCCTCTTTGCCTCGAATGGTTATTGCTGCTCTTCTGTATGGTACTGTATCACGTCAATTGAAGCCAATGTTCGGAAGTAGTTTACTGTACTGTATGTCTGGAAGTCTATTGCAGTGTACAGTACTTTTAACGTTGTTCCAACCCTGCGCCAAGAGCATTTCTCGAAGGCTACAGCACGAGGTCTTCAGAAGAAACAGATACAATGGGGCCCCGAGATGCGACGTAATTGGTACGTATGTCCTTGGATTTTGCCCCTGTGTCATCGGATCGTCCGTATGTCGGATCAAGTGTTCCCCGAAGACTGCAATGGGAATGAATCTAATTTGTTCTCCTGCTCATACAAAATTGGGAATACGGTATTAACTCGAGTAGTTTACCTGGCTACCCTTTTTTCCTGCAGAATCAAGGCAGGGGTACGTGGTATGCGAGTATACATTTTCTGGATCAAAAACTTCGGAAATTGTTGGTGGTAGCCTTAAGAGCTTAAGTGATTAGTTTTTAGGTACAAATACAGAAAAGGAACTTTTTTCGGCTCAAATCCAGTCACAATGATGCATCTTCTTATACAGTATTTATTTATGTGATTATTTTGTTCAACATTATAATTTTAAATATTGATTTAATTTTCGAACATGTTAAACTGTGATGCGTGCCATGTGTGGGGATACTGTACCTTTTTGGGCAAATTTCATGCCAAATAACTGAGGTGCGCGTCATACTCGAGTGAATACAGGTAAGTCCCCGAAAATTAAGCAGAATTTATTTTCAACTTCAAGATACAGAGAAAATATGCGCAGAAGAAAACCACGAAGAATTTAATCTTTTTACATCAGAAGAAGCAAAGAACAAGAAAAAGCCTAGGTATACTGTGCACATATAAGGGAAAAAAACTCGAAAAGAGGAGCACAAAATTAGCCTGTTCTTGATGATGAATTAGAATAATTTATAATGACTTTTATTTTATTTTTAAATATAAGTACTTTACTCCCAATTTTTCATGAGATACTTACATCAAAGTTTAAAAAAATAGCATCTTTCGATTTTTCTAGAAATTTTAGAAAAATGTCCAAACTTCGAAACATTGTCTGGATTTGGGTCAGATTTTTTTTAATTTTCACATATCCCCTAGTCAAATTGTCTGTGTCATGGCGTCCGTATGAAGGGGTCCAAATTTACAGCATTTTCATAAAAATTCACTCTACCATGAGCTGGCAATTTCCAGTTTTCCCAGTCTTCAACAAATTTTCGCAAAAATCTTCCCCCTCCCCCGCCTCTCCAATAGTTGCGAACTTCTTTTCTTAAACCTGCTGTTGCTGGAGGAACAAAAACTGAAAAATACGTTAGGACACAAAACTTGGATCAAAAGTTCTTCAGCCTCTTCATTTCTCCAAGGAAAAGGATTTTTTTCGGACGCATCTGGTTTGCTTGGATTGCGGAGGAAAACAAGAACGATCACAGTGCTGTGAAACATGCGGCTTTCTATTTAAAATCTGTGCTCAGTTTTGATGCAATTCTTTTGAGGCAATATAAAATGAATGAAATGGACTTGCGTAATTGGATGTCCTCCGTAATTTATTCCAAGTAGCCATCAAAACATTTTTGAGTTGCCACGGGCGAGGCTTTAAGCATGTTTTTATGTAGTTGAATTTTTTCTGGCTGTCTCGCAAGGACTATTTTAACGAGTTTAAGATTTACTGCGGAAAATAACGTTGGAAAGTCATTTTAGAGATGGTATGACATCATTAACGCTAGCTAAGACCGGGAGAAAAAAATAAGAGAATAATAATCTGATGGACTTTCACCATAGTCGTAAAGTATTTTTTTAATGGCATTTATTTCGTCTTCTGAAACATTAAGGTATTACGCTTGTTTGGGACAGATGTAAAATTATTCATTGCAGATCATTTCTAAGCAATTTTTTCTGTTTTTTAACGCAGAAAGTTTTCCATGAAAAATCGGAGATTGCGGAACTTCCCTTGATGGATCTCTCGATTCGGAAAATCCACGTCTTTTTCTGGTAACGAAATTATTGTTGATTTTCTGTCTCCGGAAAGAACGCCAATTCTCGCTTCATCTTGAACCTTTCGCTGAGTGATACTGGTTGACGAGTTTGCCCTGATAATTCACTTACATCAGTTACGTCTCTCTTTTCGTTTCCCTCTCGTGCATTTTTTTCGGCGTCTTTTTTTTTGAAGGACCCAATGACAGCCTCGAATGACAGTCGGGTAGTCTGACTTGGGTTTCCATGGGTTGATTGACCCAGCAGACACGTGGTCTACGTTTTATTGCATCACAGGCATCGAGGATGCTCCATTTAGTGCACAGTATTAGCTTTCGGAATAAAACTCTTCTTCTAGGAAAACCCTGCTGTTCACTGCATATATTTCAGAGAAACTCCGCTGCTGCCTCAGAAAAAAAAATCTTCGAGAAATTTGAATTAATTTTGATATTAAATCTTTGACAGGCTTGGGAATGTTGGGATGTTTTTGACGTTAGACTACAGTGTATATTCATGGGCCTGTCGAAAGCATTTCGAGAGTCAACACTTTCGAGAACGTATGCCGCTGAATTTATGAAAGAGGACAGTAGATATGCATTTTCCCCCCTCAAAATATACTGTATTTGGAGAAAAACGCGAATCCGATATCTGGGAATAAATTTTTTTTATTGAAAGGACTTCCATGAAAATTATATAGACGTGGTCCAGATTAATTAGATTCATCTTATATCACCAAAATACTGTATAATTAATCCGAGCGCATATTCGAAGGTACATTAACTGATCAGAGACTGTAATCCTCCATTTTGCGTTGAATCACGATCAATTGAAGGTTTTAATTTGAGAAAATATCGTATCCGCATTCTAACACATGTGATCTGCAAATGAAATTTTCCGAATTGGCTCCAGTTATTTTTAAGGAAAAGTCTTACTCCAAGGAACCGGTATAATGTTATCCTTCATCTACATTCTACGACGTGTTTCAAGGAAAAGTATTCGGCGTTCATTAGGGAATGTCGTGGGAAACAACGATGTCTTGGAATTGGAGCATTATTATCAAGAAATATTTGAGCAAATCTTCGAATCAATTTTTCCACATAAATGAAAAAAATGATAACTTCTAATTGATACCAAATAATGAAATTACTGTACTGTCCTCGCAAAACATGGCGAAGGGATTGAGTAATTTTTACTACTGTGGCAGACAAACCCGTTCGCGTTCTGAGAGTATAAATGCAAGTTGAAGAAGATCGAAGAGTGTCGAGTGACGAGTACCGACGACGGTTCTGATCCCGACGACATCGCGGAAGTCGAAAGTCGGGCCACTTGCGTACCTACTTGGGTACTGCGTGGAAGGTGATGATTGGGCCGATTTCCTGGGAAGAGCGATGGACTGGAAGGGGAACCCAGAAAAAATGCTGCCAATTCCTTCTACGTGGACAATCGAGAGAAATAAGTAAAAAGGAACCCAGTGTAAATGATGAACAAATTATTCCGCTCAATACGGAAAATTCCCAGTAAAAACGGAAGTACTGTAAATCTGTCGTGAGAGAGTTTCTTGAAATTCTCAGCGCTAGTTATCGGAAATAAATTCAAAAATTCAAGTTCAAGATTTCACTTAATCTCCCTGCTCGACAGTATTCGCGACATATGAATTTACAATCCAGTTTGGATTATGAACGAATTCTTCCGCCCAAAACGGAACTACCCAGCTTCCGGTGATGAGGGGCGAAATACACCGGAAGTGCATCTGTCGTTGGAGCGTTGCATGACACTTTCAGGGATAGCTATCGTAAATAAAATAAAAAACAACTTTGAAGGGTTCCCGGATTTTTCCTGCTCGGAAGTTTTCGCGACATGTGGCACATGGATATTTTATATATCCTCAACCTCGGGGACGATTAATCAAATGCAGGTGTGACATGATGGACATTCTGTGTCTCAGATAACGGCGACGGGGCTGGTTTTTTCTTTGTCTGGTCCTAATCTAGCATAAATTATTCATCCTGTCATTGCCACTGGTCTCCGGTTTGTAACCCGTACCTTGGGCACCAACTTCATTATACAAATCCGCAAATCCTGGTCACATGAACCTCGCGAGTTCAACTGACACTCATCCGACTGATTGGAAGAAATCCCGCTTTAGTTTCAGAGCAATTACAATTTCGTTCAAGCTTGCATTCAACGCTGAAAAATCCTATCCTCGGATTTAGTCTTAATATTTCGTATCGGTTTTACGAAGAATAAAAAATGTTTTCGTTGCGCGACGAAGAAACCCTTAGAGTGATGAATAGTTATGGAAGTCACAGTCATATTTCAATTTTATGCTGCGTCATCCGAACTTCCGAATACTGTTTGATGATTGTTACCGAGAACGTTGGTTTTTATCTGTTGACTTATTTTCTGTTACAAGCAATTCGTGTTTGAACCTTCGCAGAATTTTGATTTTCATAGTGTGTTTCTTCTGGTATTTGAGAATACACTGAAATTTGACATCGGTAGTTTAAGAACAGTTTGATGATGTTTGCTTAGGAGAATGATGGAATTTTCGTTAAAAATTTATTTTCATCAGCGAAAATGCCGTATATATACGCAAAGCTCAGAGAATTTTCACAGTGTCAAAATTTCTGATATTATTCGAATAAAAACCCTGAATTGTCACTAGAATTTGTTCACGTTTCAGTTGTGGGAAATGTCTTGCTTAATCACCGTCGCTCGGGGTTTTTTCTTGGGCCTGGTCCAGCGTTTCTCACGGTACTGACCTCGTCTCTGTCAGTTCCGCCGGAAATGACAGCCGTGTCTTTGATTGAAGAACTCTGGTCCAAGGATGTTCTTACAAAACGTCTGGGAGATATGTTGAAGAGATTAGTGCCGCTAGTCTACCCGCATTTCCGCAAAATTCTATGCATAGTTTCTTGTTTACAACATTTTTAGAGTAATGATTGCCGTTCGTGTCATTGATTCCTTGATGATTGACCCGTAATTATTCGCTCGTGCTCTACGACAGCCCTTGTAATTCAATCCATGTGAAATCAATATTTCTGTCACCTTTAACTATACTTCAAATAATACAGAACAATCATGAAGCCTTCATATAAAATCTATTTTTTTAAACGTGAATAGTGATAACGAACGTTTTTCCGAATGTCTAATAATCTTGAAGTTTCCCTGAGATTCTTCTTTCGTGGATAGATGTTAGCTTACCTTGCAAATCAGAATTGTGTCACCACGACACAAAAAATTAAATGAAAACATACTAAAATGCCGAAACGCAATGCATAAATGTGCTAGGTAGACCAAGTTTTCGGAATTTGTTTCTTTGGATGTAAAAAAATTATTAACATAAACATTTTCTTAGCCCATGAGTCCTGGATTTGACCAAGTCATGTTCATTGACCCCTAAACTGCTAATGCCGAAAAGCAAACCACATAATTAATTATACTAAGAAATATGATCAAATAAACATCCATAATCCATGAAATTCCTGTTAATAGCCTAAGTTTTCCAGATTACTTCACATGACATGCTTCACCAATGTCGAATTTCACTTGATTTTGAAATTCTACATGTTTCTCAATTTCAAGCAAAGCGAAAGAAGGCATTCGTTCAAGAAACTTATTTGATAGCCGAGATTTAAAAAAGCGATTCAAGAGGTACTCTCTAAAGATAAACGCTTGAAAAAATTACAATACTTTCGACATGAGATCCATATTTTTAGGTTGGCGATGCCTTTGTCGATCATAATAATTTAGGAGAAATTCTTTTATATAATTCATGTGAAAAAACACTTAACCGCGGCCAAGAGATTCACTACAGCTGTGATGGACATTTTGATTGGATACACTAGGATTGCTCGATTCACTTCGTTCATTTCGCTTTTTTTTTTAAATCCTCGGGTGATTGGTTGCATATATCATTCAACCATTAGAGATTTGATAGACGACATTTAATCATCCTTAGCTATCAAAAATTTGCTGCGATGAGGGATTGGGAATAAAGATTTAGTTTCGTAGCGGTTAACGGTCGGTATTTATCTAATCGGACTTGAAACTTATCGATTAGATCTTCAGAAAATCTACAAGCGTCAGAGGAATCGAAATTGTTTTAAACTGTGAAGCATCAAGTTATCAACTATGAAGCAGATTAACACCTGGTATTCTGAGCATGACTTGAAGAAATGAGAGTAATGAATTCAAAATTTCGTTGACGCGTGTCCGAAAGCCGCGTGTCTCGTCAGATTAGAAATTCGGAAAAAAAAGTTTGGCAAAGCAGTTTGTCTGCGTCCGATTAGAATCTAGTTTGAATCGGTGTCGTTATTCACTTTCCGACATTTTCGGAACAAGTTATATTAGTGCTTTTCTGTGGCTACATTAATTACAGTATTTTTTTTCACTTGTAACACTGTTTTTTTTTTCACATCATGAGCGATAGCTGTTTTGGAATGCGCTCAAGTTTCCCGGTGGCTGTACGAGTGTGTTTTTTCTGGAAATCAAAAGAGCTTTTTGAATTGAAAGCAATTTCAATTTTCAGGTTAGTGTACTGTACTGCGTTTACGTTTTGAAAGAGAACTGAATCCTGAATTTTTGAACGTCCGTCATGCATGAATAATGCTGACCTGTGCATGGGGCAAACGTTTCGGGAGTTGAAAAATCTGATTTTTTCCGAAGCCTTAAAAAAGTAGTTTCCAACCATTTTCTGAATTTTACCGCTTTCCATACATGATCTTGTTTTGAGGGTACCACTTCCTGAGAACTATTGAGCAAGACTCCGACTTGGATCGAGGACGCATTTATTTACTCTTATTCCCAAAGAACCCGCACTTGAGGTTCAACTTCATGAATCCTCACGGTTGTGATTGCATTCATCGCCGCAACGAATTTAAACAAATTTATTTAAAAGCCGAAATATATTCCCGACGGTAGAAATGACCTGAGCCGATGAGCTGAATCTTCCAGTTTCCTCCCGCGAGCAGAAAGGAGTGAGAACCCGGGTTCTTCTTTTTGCGTCTTCTTCTCAAGAGTACTGTATTGTATAGTTCCCTTCTTGACGTGCAACCCGGCGAGAAGGGCCATTTGGTGACTAATGAGAAGGACTGGGTGCCGACTGCGGGGATATTCCATTAAGCGTTATGCTATAGCTGCCGTGCTGCAGAGATGGATATAATGCATGGCTGATGTCGCTGCTTGGAATCGTTTATCCCGCGGGTCTGGGGCACTAATCATAAATACGAGGCATCTGCTGCTTGACCACTGCGTGTCTGGACACACGAATGCGAATGCGGGTGTAGGGGAATGATTTCTGTGCGAGGGTTGCTCCATTTCCTGCAAAAACGCGCTTTGCCAGCGAACGAAAACAAACAAAAAATGTAGGTGATTTGCCCGGGGAAATTGAGGAGATGTAGGGTCAGGGGTTTCGGCATTTTTTTTTTGCTGGTTCGTAATGTAATGTATTGGATGAAGTTCACTTTGGGTCACTTTCGAGGGGACTACCTGACTGCAGAGCCTTCCTTGGCTTCAGGGCTTCAAATATGTGTAACCCAGAAGATGATTTGCTCTTGTTTCTTTATTTTTCCGTATATGGAAAGACTTTCTCAACTTTGTCCCCATCTCCTCGCATCAACCTGTATTAAAGCGTGAAGCTTATCCAGGTTCATTTTTGTTTACAATTTGCTATTTGATGACAGTGACAAATGACCCTCACTGCCTCTTCCTTCTAAATTGCTAATTTGGAAGGAATGGTTCTTTGGAACTATTTATATATTTATTGAATATGTACCTGGATGTAAATACTGTATATTAATTTGGAAGTTTATGGAACCCACAGTTCCTGATTTGGGATGCGATTCTGGTCTCAGTTTGTGTTCTCATGAAGGTATAAATATATCCCTCATTGCAAACATTTCCCCTGAATTAATCTAGAGTCCCTTGCAGTTTCTTCTCAGAGAGACTTCCAAAATGATATAGCAAGACTCTCCTCGAATCTCTTTATTTTTTATTGTTTTGTGTGACTGTAAAATACCTATGTTGTGATTGAATATACTTTTGAGAAGTATTTTATTGAAGCATATTTTATTCCTTCGTCTATGGACAACATATGATTGAAAAAACAATGTTAATGTTGTGGAAAACATTATAGAGTTCAACCTTGATAATTCACACCTCCCTATGTCAATTACTTTAGTACGACAGTTTTTTTTTCAAGTTCCTACAATTTTTTTTCTTCAGACATCCATAACTGTAAGGCTTTCCTCCTCAAACCTCCATAACTTGATTTTCCTGGAGGCCTTTTGGCTAATTTTCATTGACACAGGGAAAATAATAGCAATAAATGTGCAAATTCTTGTGTTTTGCAAGGAAGCAAAAGACTGATCGGGTAAAAAAAAACTTCACTTTCAACTTAGGCATCATGTCAACTCATTCAGGAAGCAATTGAATGTCCAGAATACAGTATCACCAATTAAAATTCCCCTTTATTCTTCTTTCTTTTCCTCGGCAAAAATGCTCGTTTCCCGAACTCTAAACCTTCCAAAATATAACTTTCTTCCGTTCCCTTGAAGTTCAAAATAAAAAGATTTCTGAGGGACACGTGTAATAAAAAATAAGGCGGTATAGTTCCACATTTAGGTACTGTGCTCGACAAATAGATTTTCTGACTTTGGGCAGTGAACATCATAGTATTTTTCAAAATGAGAAGAAGTACTTGGTCAATCTAATTCAATTGCGATACTTGCAGTGCTCGTATTGCAATGCTTTCCATGTTTTTTTTTAATGAAATATCTCCTCTCAATCATAAACTTCGTGAATTATATCCGAGAACAGATTGTAATCGCTGGAAAAATAAATGGAGGTGGAAATTGGCGACTGGTTGATTGATACCTGGGACTTTGAGAAGATCTTAGTTACTATAATACTTTACCACAATGGAGTGAATACTACAGCACTAACCCTTCAAATTTGCACGACTGGGTTTATTATGTGTCCATCGAATATCGCCAGAAATTCAGAGCAAGTGCGATGATTGCTTTCACGAATTTAATTTTTTATTACCAATTCTCTGTACCCGTTTCAAATCGAGCTTTAAACCAACCCTATTGAATGATGACATTTTAACCATTTGAAAGGTTGCAAATTTTAACCCATCCCGTGAATGTCGTCACTACGTTGCGCAGATTCCATGACCCTATGGGTTTTAAGGCACAAGCTATGATGATCTTCAATAAAAAAAGAAATAGATTGCGTCATATACTCTAAACGTCTTATGCTCATGTAATTTGTGCAGTTTCGTTTTTATGCAAGTTCAGCGATTTGCTCTCCGGAGGCGAAAAGCTGGGAAAATTGCGGTTTCGTCATCTTGGTACTAGCAGCTCATGAACATTTACGAATTTGAATTTTGCTTCAGGGTATACAGTAGAACATGTAAATGTGATGTTCGAGAGGGTGTTTCCATTGAAAGTGCTGTTGTTTAGAATAGAATCGAAAGCACTAGAGTCCTAACGGATGCAGCATATGCTAATCTCGATGACCGTGACGGCAAGTGACCTGATTTTTGTTTTGAGGTGCTGTTTATTTGACGGACTTTGAGTAAGGGCAAATATCGCGGTGATCCGTACGAGGATTGTCCCACTTGGTGGGATTTTGTATTTTCTTAGTCCGTAAAATAAATTATGATATTGCACATGATGGTACATTGTTCTTTTCGGGTTCTTCCAAAAAATTTCAATTTACTTCACGATAATAAGGGCAAATTTTCTAATTATAGCCAGATTTCTCCCTTTTTGTCACGGGGTATAAAATTTGTCTTGCCCAGCTGGAAAAAATTGAATTTTTTTTGTTTTTTTTAGCAATATTTACGTTTTAGGCAATCGTTTTAATAACAGTAATTTCAATTTTCAGTTGATGGCCTGGCAAATTTTAATCACCCTGTAGCATGGCTGGAGAACTCTGGCCGTAACTGGAAAGTTTGCAGTAAATTGAATATTTGTGTGGAAAATCCGGAAAAATCCCGGAACCTTACATCTTACAACATATATCATGGGCTATATTTTAAAAATTTTTGAACTGTCTTACCTATATATATACTCTAGAAATAATCGTATTGATGGGATTTAGCGATAACTGGATTCGTGTTACACTCTAAATTTTTCCGCGGGGATTCACGCGGACCTGCACACCGACAAACAGCATCTGGAAAGCACTGCATCCGTCTGACAAGTGCGACTCTTCTCGCTGACGCTTGGAGTCTAGTATCCGCCTTTCTGCCACTTCGCTGTTGTCTGAATAACGTCAACTTATTCTTCTCTGACTTTTTTTTTTTTTTCTTCGCACGTCCTGCTTCTGTTCCCTGACCCACTTCGGGCCTCAAGGATTGTCCCACTTGGTGGGATTTTGTATTTTCTTAGTCCGTAAAATAAATTATGATATTGCACATGATGGTACATTGTTCTTTTCGGGTTCTTCCAAAAAATTTCAATTTACTTCACGATAATAATGGCCAATTTTCTAGTTATAGCCAGATTTCTCCCTTTTTGTCACGGAGTACTGTACTAAAATTTTTCATGCCCATATAAAAAAATTGAATTTATTGTTGTTTTAGCAATATCTACGTTTTAGGAAATCGTTAAAATAACAGTAATTTCAATTTTCAGCTGCTGATGGCCTGGCAAATTTTAATCACCCAGTAGCATGGCTGGAGAACTCTGGCGGTAACTGGAAAGTTTGTAGTAAATTGAATATTTGTGTGGAAAATCTGGAAAAATCCCGGAACCTTACATCTTACAACATCTATCATGGACTATATTTTAAAAATGTTTGAACTGTCTTACCTATATATATACTCTAGAAATACCCAAGTTAGACTGCCATCGTATTGATGGGATTTAGCGATAACTGGATTCGTGTTACACTTTGAATTTTTCCGCGGGGATTCACGCGGACCTGCACACCGACAAACAGCATCTGGAAAGCACTGCATCCATCTGACAAGTGCGACTCTTCTCGCTGACGCTTGGAGTCTAGTATCCGCCTTTCTGCCACTTCGCTGTTGTCTGAATAACGTCAACTTATTCTTCTCTGACTTTTTTTTTTTTTCTTCGCACGTCCTGCTTCTGTTCCCTGACCCACTTCGGGCCTCGGATGTTGACTCAATGTACGTAATCGACCTCCCAGAACCCGGTTTGATGAAACCCGGCCGAAAAAAAGTCCGCATTGACACTGCCCCTTTTCTTTGGATCGCGAATCATTCGATCCCAGGACATTTGAGAGAGAGATAGAGAGAGAGTCCCGAAAAATAAACAGAACATATTACGTGTCAGATGTCCAGTTGTATTTCATGTTGTATTGTATTTTCTTTTATTTTTGTTATCCATTTGTGCTTTCCTGCTCTGAAGTGATTGAATGTCATTGAGTGGGTTTGGGTTGGGTGGGAAGGGGGTTTGGTTGTGGAAATCTTGATTCCACCTTGTGAACGCTGAAAAGCGGCAAACAAAGGGTTCTGTTCATTCATTCATTCACATGTCAGAACAGCGAGTCCCAGAACAACGCAAGTTACTTCCAAACTTCTCATTCAAGAACATTGAGGTCAAGTTTCTTTGGAATCTTCAAGCTTGCAATAAGTTACAACTCCTGGACTTGAGCTACTGCACAAAACAAATGTATCTCGAATTGCAAAAATACCTCTGAATGTATCATGCATCGGAACCCATGTCAGGGCCAAAAAGCACCACATAATCAACCTCTCTTGATGATCGAAACATCCTTTTTTTTTATGTCACTAGTGAATGCTCGTAGTGAAGCACTACAGATATTGAAGCTCTTTAATATAGGGTCGGATTTTGACTTTTTTTAATCCACTGAACCTAGACATTTAAGCGCGGAGGCCTTTCATTGAATAAACATTGCTCCATTCCGATTTATTCGCAAAGAAAAGCTCGCTTTCCGGTGTCGTGCTGGCAAATTTATGCGCGAACCCCTTGACAAGAGAGAAAATTGATCTTCATGCGAATCCCAGGAGCGATGCAACCCAAGCCGGGGTTTTGTTTGCTCCCAGCTCCGAATGTTTGGGCAAGGAAGACGTAAATAGCTTTCACGTTTTAAGTGGTGATAATAAATCGCCTTCCTGTCGGATAGATTAAAAAAAAAGTGCAGGTTCAACCGTAAAAACGGGGATTGCATGCATCCGAAATTCCGGGAAATTCGTTTGAACGCTAGCTACTCGATGCATTTCGATAATTTTGCTTGACTGAAAAAAAGCGGTGTTAACTCGCGAGGAAAGAAAAAAATACTGTTAATGAGATTAATGACGTGGGCTGAAAGTGAAGAGGGAAATTCTTAGATTTTTTTTAGAAACTCGCTTTTCTACTGGTTCGAATTTTTGAAAAGTGTGATTTACGGACATCAGAAATTAGCGGCTCATATAATAAAATATTTTTAACATGTTGCAGGATTTACCAAAAGTACGGTATCTCCTCTTGGTAAAATTAAAAAATCGTAATTATCTAAATTGGAACCAGTCCGAAAGCCGAAAGTCTATCAGATCTTCGCAGAAACCTTGTGAAATTTCTTGGCTTTTGAATGAAACTCGAAAACGCTCAGATTTAGCTTAAAACGCACTGAACATTTCGTATAGGGTATTGTATTTCGGGACAATTCGGGAATTGAACGAAATTTCCGGAAAATGTTGAAATTTCAGACAGGAAATCGTGTTCGTGCCACGAGCTTTCATGAACGCAGGATGAAAACTCTCTCGTCCATAAAAACACACCATGGTTTATAGGCGTGACCGTTAATAGAAAATGTTCCCATCATTTTCCCCTTCTTTCCGCTTTCATGTGCTTCAGGCGGTTCTTTTCGTTGCGCAATCCCATGTTTCGTTTCCGCGATCATTCTCTCGCCGACGTGGAGTGAATCAATTCTTCCTTTATTTTATTTTTCAAAAAACACATAAGAACAAATGCTTTAATGGTAAGGTTGTGCGACGAGGTGTGGCGAAAGTTTGACCATATTTGACGGTATTGTGATTAAATCTAATGACACCCCCGGAAAATCATCGTTTATTCGGCGAGGGACGAAAGGAAAGCAGGGTGAATGATCCTCTTTGCGCGAAAATCTTTGTTCTCGGAGCATCACACATTTATTCGAATTTACAAGTTTAATTTTAATGAAAATTACCGCACCATGAATGCATAAGTTCAGAAGTTGTGGGCAGTTGACATTGGAACATTACCGCAATTTCATACTGCGCTGAACAAAGTGCTGTGCGCAACAGCAAATTATAATATCAGATCAAATTATTTAAAAAAATTGACATAATATTTCAGCACTAATTTTACATTCGATGTGTTGCACTGTACAGTATTCGGATTGGTGGTACAGAATTTTTTGGATTTTCAATATGCTCTACGGAAAACTTACATGTAAAGTACTGTACTGTATATAGTTCTTTATTTTATTAGAAACTCACTAACAACTGATAGCATAGAACACATTTTATATTTTGCAAAAATTCCTCCTGCCGAGTGTTTTATTCACGTCTGTTTCTCGCTCTCTGCAGCAAGGAGATATTTTTTTATTATTACACCCTGTTTGTGTGAGCGTAACTTCGGTGTTGGTTCACTCGAGAATGTGGATTGAAAGAACTCCAGTTGGTTACAGAGTGGCTTTTCATATTTACTCCAGCCCCAGTTAAAGTTTCAAAAACTGGGTCAATCGGAAATTCTGCTTTGATTTCGCCCTTATCTGAAGCCAGAAATGCAATTCCTCTCTTCCCCGCGCCCATTCTTCCGTTCCCGCGGAACTAAGCAGGATGAATTGGCCCGAGGCAATAAATGGTCGACGCAAATCCGGGCTCGCATGAAATCTAGCGGAAGTCTTCCGGTGAAATATGTGTTCCGGGGAGTCGGTTCTTTTTTTTTCTCTTCTCATTCGAACGGTAAGCAAAGCTTATCCTCGGTTTGCGTCAGTTTGAGAGCACGGGTCGTTGAAGTTCCCTTGATACAAAAAGTCTTGCCGGTAATATTCATATATTATTCTCCGGACTTTCACGAAAGGATTATTTGCTATTCTGGAGCAAGAAATGAAAACTCTTGTAAAAAAAAAGTTCAGGTGACAACAGTGTCTTAAAGGCTTAGAAAGACTGGATGTTTTTTCGACCCAGAAAGATTTTTAACAGCTTTTGAGTCAAAGCGTAATTTTAAGATCAAATTCTTCATAATATTTTATAAATGAGTTTCTAAGAATGAAACTTACGTAACAGATTTACCAAGTTTACTTTGAAATTAATTTTATGATTACCGTTTCCCCTATTGAAGAAACGAGCGAGAGAAGTTCAAGTTTTTCACAATCGCGTGGATAATTGTTAGTTTTTTGCATTTATAATTACGTTCCAATATATCCTGCATGATGGAAATTAAATTCAATTATTCCGGATACAATGCGTTTAGAATTTGATTGAAAGGTCAGAAAAATGATCATGTGGGGGAAGCATCGTATATGTAATATATACTGTACATATATACAACCCCGAGAAACTTCACAGCACAGTGATAATTACGCTTCTATTTAAGTTAAATCTTTTTAACCAGGTTTAGAAACGTGGCATACGTCAAAAAGTAAAACGCAAAATAGCGGCGTATGACATGAACTTAAGATGGAGTTGCTTTTGCAGTGGAAGACATTTATAGGCCTTTTTCAAATACGGTATCAATAGCGATGTAATGTAATGCATTATTTTTGAGGAGATGATCCCATTTGGAAGTCGGTCCGGCCTTTTTGGGTTTCTCCTAAATAAGAGCTTCAGGTACTGCATAATGACAAAATGTGATGGTGCCCCTTTTCATTATTATTTTTTTAGGTAATCAATGATGTCTTATGTTCACATAAATATGGTGTCTACGGTGCTTCTTAGATGAGGGGCTGAAAGAGTGGACTCCGGATAATGGTCAATGATGATGGTTCGGAGTAATTTCGGAACACGACGATGGGGTGTTGGCACGAAAGGGAGTGGTCGCCGGAAACGACGTGCGGAGTCGGAATTCGTCGACGTCGTCGCCGTCGTCGACGCGACGTGGCTGCCCGGTTCTCGGGATGCACTGACCTAATTTCTCCACAAGAGCCGCTGCTTTCATTCATTCATTCATTCATTCATTTTTCTGCTTCTTTTTTTCTGACCAGTTCCTTTCGGCGAAAATGGTGGCACAGGGCTCACGTACTCTTCAGTCCGTGCTGATGGAATTATTCCTCTAAAAAAAATCACACGTTACTTCAAATATGCTAAGAAGATACGAACTGTTGATTGATGCATTTTCTTAGTTTATCGGGAAATATACCGAAGTACAAAATTCAATATTCCTCCTGAAGAAACTCGCACGTTACTTCGAATATGCTAAGAGGATACAATTTGTTAATTAATGCATTTTCTTAGTTTATCCGAAAATACTGTATACTTGAGTACAAAATTCAGCCATTCCTGCATAGAAGCCTCGAATAAAAAACAGAAATAAATTATTTAAAACACTCAAACTGGGGATTTCATCAGAAGAAAGTTACGAAAATTTTGCTTTAAATTTTTCCTCGAATAAAAAAACAGAAATAAATTATTCACAACACTCAAAGACCCCTGAAGGAGTCTTCTTTCAAGGATTTTAGAACGAAAGTTACACAGGTTTGCGCGTGTTTAAATTGAGTTGAGCTTTAAAGTGTGCGTGGTCTTCTTTAATTATACAAAATCAACTTCGTTTCGTTTTCCTGAGAGGGCACAGGAGAGCACACTAAGTTCACATGACCTGCAGTTTTTGGGCAAGTGGTAGTTCTTTAGTGAAAGTATGCTTCTGAATTTTTACAGGTTTCTATTGTTCAATGAAATTTTGTCAAATGTGCATTGGAGTATCTGGGGCTGGTTTTCGTTGGGGGCGAATCTAGTTGTTTAGAACTTGATTCTTGAAGGTGAGTTACCATGTTTTTCAGGAAGTGATGGTGAATTTTAATCCTTAATGTCGTACTTATTCAATGACCACGTGCACCTTGTTTCTCTAGAATTAAGAGATAAAGAGGGGTGTGCATAATTATTGCATGGTGGGTAAACATACAGTATTTCAAAAATGTTGACAAGTTAGGCGTGCATTATACTGAAATTTATTCTAATGGAACATTTTGGACCAATTTCATCAAGAAAACCTATTTTTACGGAAACAATTGATAATTTGTTGAATTCAGGTTCAATTGATGTGTAAATTCAAATTTGTCCGTTTGTATCTATTGAACATATTTCAGACTTAAATAGTCACTACAAACGGGATGTGAATCGTACCTGGGGATTTAGTTTTATTATAATTTTAGCTTGAACAGCCTGGATGCACATCTTACTCGAGGTTGCACGGTTTACTAAAGTGAACACGATATTTTATTTTCTGGTCCCTAGCCCCAAACACCATCAATAATGAGCAGGCCTAAAACCTTTGAATGGTGGGTTCGCGAGCGTTGAGAATGCATGAAGGATGGTTCGAATTGTTGCCTGGGTGTAGGAAAACGCTTGCTATACCGCACCCGAAACGCGTGCCAAACCCGTGTTCCCTTATTCCCTTCGCTTTCTCCGCGGAGAGGAGAAACAGTTCAATGTCCCGGATTAGTGGCGAGGAATGAAAGCCGTGACCTGTTCTGGGTTCCCTCGGGTGAACTAGTTTCAAGGGAGTGGGGGATCTCTCATCCTGGAGAAAATTCCTGGCTCATGGCTCTTCTCCTGGGGTGCAAACGACGCAAAACTGTGTAACTTTCCTTTCCCCCCTTTCATCGCCCGCTTCATTTTTTTCTCTTTTTTTTTGTGTGTGTGTTTGTGCTGGCGAAGGATTGAAAAAACTGGGATAGTTAGTGCGAAAAGTTGTGGCGATAGCGCTTCTCTTCCAGCTGTTCCCTTTGCCCCACGTCCGTTTGGAGATGCTATTCGAGATATCTATGAGCCAGTTTCCACCTCCATATAGCGGAACGAAGGAAGAGGCCTGGCCCTAATTGAATTGCGCAAAAAAGTTTTGGACGTGATTCCCTGACAGATGGGCCAAAGCAGAGGTCCCACGATACATTTTACCCCCAACGATTTTTTTTTATATATCAATTTCTATGGCAGAGTCATTCAGGCCACCAAAGATGTGCCTCTCCTGCATCGTCGTTTAATGTTCATATATTTTCCTTCTTCTGTTATTTACAATACAAATTTAAAAGAGACAAATTATTCAAGAGGACCCTGACGTACTTCCGGGGCTTCAGATGATGAAAGTAAGAAGAAAAATGCCGTATTTACTTGAGTACCACGTGCCGTCGAGTGTAAGACGCACACCNTTTCATCAGAAGAAAGTTACGAAAATTTTGCTTTAAATTTTTCCTCGAATAAAAAAACAGAAATAAATTATTCACAACACTCAAACTGGGGACTTCCTCAGAAGAAAGTTCCTAAAATCTTGCTTTCAATGTGTCCAAACGCGCACAAATTTAACTCAACTCGAAATTTCACACGCACCAGAAGAAATTAATATGTTTTAGTTGAAGCAAAGCTTTTCCTGAGAGGGCACAGGAGAGCACACTAAGTTCACATGACCTGCAGTTTTTGGGCAAGTGCTGGTAGTTCTTTAGTGAAAGTATGCTTCTGAATTTTTACAGGTTTCTATTGTTCAATGAAATTTTTTCAAATGTGCATGAGAGTATCTGGGGCTGGTTTTCGTTGGGGGCGAATCTAGTTTTTTAGAACTTGATTCTTGAAGGTGAGTTACCATGTTTTTCAGGAAGTGATGGTTAATTTTAATCCTTTATGTCATACTTATTCAATGACCACGTGCACCTTGTTTCTCTAGAATTAAGAGAAAAAAAGAGGGGTATGCATCATTATTGCATGGTGGGTAAAAATACAGTATTTCAAAAATGTTGACAAGTTAGGCGTGCATTATACTGAAATTTATTCTAATGGAACGTTTTGGACCAATTTCATCAAGAAAACCTATTTTTACGGAAACAATTGAAAATTTGTTGAATTCAGGTTCAATTGATGTGTAAATTCAAATTTGGCCGTTTGTATCTTTCAAACATTGCAGTCTTAAATAGTCACTACAAACGGGATGTGAATCGTACCTGGGGATTTAGTTTTATTATAATTTTAGCTTGAACAGCCTGGATGCACATTTTACTCAAGGTTGCACGGTTTACTAAAGTGAACACGATATTTTATTTTCTGGTCCCTAAGGGGTTTGTGGTAGTTATTACTCGTCCGGATTTTGGAAACTTACCACCCAAGCGCTCGCAACTCTTACGTACTTCCTACCAAGCTTAACAACGGACCCACATCCTTTTGCGAACGATATGGCGTGGGGAAACGCGTGCCAAACCCGTGTTCCCTTATTCCCTTCGCTTTCTCCGCGGAGAGGAGAAACAGTTCAATGTCCCGGATTAGTGGCGAGGAATGAAAGCCGTGACCTGTTCTGGGTTCCCTCGGGTGAACTAGTTTCAAGGGAGTGGGGGATCTCTCATCCTGGAGAAAATTCCTGGCTCATGGCTCTTCTCCTGGGGTGCAAACGACGCAAAACTGTGTAACTTTCCTTTCCCCCCTTTCATCGCCCGCTTCATTTTTTTCTCTTTTTTTTTGTGTGTGTGTTTGTGCTGGCGAAGGATTGAAAAAACTGGGATAGTTAGTGCGAAAAGTTGTGGCGATAGCGCTTCTCTTCCAGCTGTTCCCTTTGCCCCACGTCCGTTTGGAGATGCTATTCGAGATATCTATGAGCCAGTTTCCACCTCCATATAGCGGAACGAAGGAAGAGGCCTGGCCCTAATTGAATTGCGCAAAAAAGTTTTGGACGTGATTCCCTGACAGATGGGCCAAAGCAGAGGTCCCACGATACATTTTACCCCCAACGATTTTTTTTTATATATCAATTTCTATGGCAGAGTCATTCAGGCCACCAAAGATGTGCCTCTCCTGCATCGTCGTTTAATGTTCATATATTTTCCTTCTTCTGTTATTTACAATACTTTAAATTTTCTCTGTTTAATAAGTTCTCCTGGGACTGCATGAAGGCCCCGAAGTCTACTACTTTCATTCTTCTTTTTACGGCATAAATGAACTCATGGTGCACGGCAGCTCACATTCTGCGTGTGGTATGATTTTTAGCTGAGAATACTGAATCGAAAAAAATAAGATTTTTTTTTTAGCTGAGAATAAACAATGTTATCCCGCATAAACCTTACTTTCAAGTATCCTGAATTCATATTTGAAACCCTGTGTCGCGTTAAAATCGAAAATCAAGCCTACTGGAAAATCGAATTCCGTGGTTATATTTTCCGTTCGAACAAATCTGAAGAAAAAAACTTTCGGAGTGGTGAGAAAAGTTGCCATCTAAGAAAAAGGTCACTTGAAAATTTGTACCGGACTATCATCGCTTTTTCTCTGTAAAAAGGGTGTGTGCGGTATTCATCGGGTAAATATCGTAATTTGTCTCCATTCCTCCCCAAAAAAATTTAGCGAACTTAACTTCGGGAGAATCTGACAAAAGACCAATCGGCCCACTTCCTCGTCATACTTCTTGTGGGATTTAAAAAATCATAATTTTTAAATTCTGTGAGGTTCGGGTAGTATTACTGAATGGCCGAAAGTTGGCATATTTGTTTCGTGATGCCCCTTAATTTATGAAGCGTTTAAAAGGAACAGGGTTTCTTTCAAGTGCACAAAGGCTTTGTACACAGCAGAGGCTGGGAAGCACTGGACTGTAAAAAACCGTCTCGCTTCGCAACTTGTTCCAGTTTATCTTTATAGCCTTTTTTATTCCGATGTGCTTGCGTGTATGCTTCNAAATTTAAAAGAGACAAATTATTCAAGAGGACCCTGACGTACTTCCGGGGCTTCAGATGATGAAAGTAAGAAGAAAAATGCCGTATTTACTTGAGTACCACGTGCCGTCGAGTGTAAGACGCACACCAATGATTTTCAGCTGAGAATACTGAATCGAAAAAAATAAGATTTTTTTTTAGCTGAGAATAAACAATGTTATCCCGCATAAACCTTTCTTTTAAGTATCCTGAATTCATATTTGAAACCCTGTGTCGCGTTAAAATCGAAAATCAAGCGTACTGGAACCTCGAATTCAGGGTTATATTTTTTCGCTCGCACAAATTATAGTACATATGTAATACTAAAATAGAGAAATCTTAAAAAAAACTTTGGGATTGGTGAGAAAAGTTGCCAATCTACGGAAAAGGTCACTTGAAAATTTGTACCGGACTATAACGAACACTTCGCTTTTTCTCTGTAAAAAAGGTGTGTGCGGTACTCATCGGGTAAATATCGTAATTTATACTGTCTCCATTCCTCCCCAAAAAAAATTTAGCGAACTTAACTTCTGGAGAATCTGACAAAAGACCAATCGGCCCACTTCCTCGTTATACTTCTTGTGGGATTTAAAAAATCATGATTTTCAAAATCTGTGCTTTATGTGAGGCCTGGGTAGTATTACTGAATGGCCGAAAGTTGGCATATTTGTTTCGTGATGCCCCTTAATTTATGAAGCGTTTAAAAGTAACAGGGTTTCTTTCAAGTGCACAAAGGCTTTGTACACAGCAGAGGCTGGGAAGCACTGGACTGTAAAAAACCGTCTCGCTTCGCAACTTGTTCCAGTTTATCTTTATAGCCTTTTTTATTCCGATGTGCTTGCGTGTATGCTTCTTTAAGAAACCAATCATCCCTATGGAAATCTGATAAACTGGTTAACCCGCCCACGAGCATCACAATAAATGGGGCATCTGATGATTCCGGATTATCTAGGTGACGTTCCGCGAGCGTCACTTAAATTGAGCGAGAGCTGATGGCCATCAAACCGCCCTGTGGGAACAAAAAGCAGCAATTCGAGACCCAAGGTTATCTTGGTGAATGTAGGAATTAATTCCCAGGCGTTCTTTGGGGCTGGTCTGGTTCTATGTGTAGAGACGAATCAGCTTCGCTTGCATACTGTATAAAGGGGGGTAAATGGACGATGCCCGTTCGCTGCTTTCACAAGGCTTACATTCGGTGAAATCCGCTTTATTTTTTCTCGCCCCTTTGGTGGGGCGTGGAAGCCTGGAAGAACTCCTTGACCTGATTCTGTCTCGTTCATCTTTGTAACGATCATCGATCAAACGCGTTTTATTTGGCCGAGAGGAAATCATTCTGAAATAGTTTCTTCGGATATTTCTGGAATCGCCGAATACTGTACGCTGATAACTTTTTCAAAAATATTTGTCAACAAGCTTACATGTCTGATAAGCACTTCTCGCGTGCCGATGAATTTTTTCTACCAGGAGCTTTCTTAGTTTTTTTTCCGGATTTACCACCCCAAGGTTTAATGGTTGGTTTCAACAAATTAATCAAGTACTATATCATTGTTTCTTTTTTTCAAATTAGGCACCGAAACTTACAGATTTATACTGAAGAGGTGCTTCATAGTTTTTTTTTTCAACCGTATCTTTCGCATCGTGAGCGAAATTCAAGGGGTCAGAAAAATCCATTATAGAGAGAATTCTGTTGTAGATAACCCCTATAATGAGGGAGAAAATTCTATGGGACCGAAAAACAATTTGTTGAGAAGAGAACATCGTTGTTGATAAGATCGTTGTAAAGAGAGTCCACCAGCTTTTTCGATTTAAATTTCCAAGCTTTTTCTTCCTCTTCTGGCATCGATTTACAATTATTGGAAAAGCCTACTTACTGGTACCCATGAGTACCGGTTGAAGAGCCTTGCTCTGTAACCCACCCGCGTGTGCAGAAAATAATTGATGCGAATGTACCGTTTTTAAAGCACCGATTAAAATTCGCACCGGAGTCTCCGAGATAACTTTCAGCCCCCTTTGGTTTATTCAAACCCTGAAGTGGATGAGGCATCAGTTGGGAATAAATAAGCGCTTTCCTTTGCGGGCATTTGAGGATAAATCGTCAACGACGGGAGAAACGGGTGAGAAATGCAGGCAGAGCCGCCCCGTGGCACCGACCGGGATCCGAACCAATGCCTGGGTATTAATCGCACTTGCCGGCGAACAAAAGCGATCCCGGAGGCGAAGTGACTTGGAAAAGCGGAAGGATCCCTGGTGCAGTGTATAAGGAGGGTTGGAGTCTCTGCATCTGCATCTGCTTCTGCTTTGCCACAATAAGAAGCAGATGCAGACCCTCTCCAACTCTCCTTATTTGTGCTTGAGCAAAGTTACCTTCAGATGAGTTCCCGGTCTGGCGCGCAGTTCCGTTGTTTGAAAAGGGAGCTCACTTGTAAGCCAGGTTTATATCACAAAAGAGCGTAATCAAATGATGATTTACAAACTCATGCGTAAGCTATTCAAACTTGCTTTTTTGTCGATTCCTTGATTGATACTGCAGTCAAATTTCTCTAAAGCGAACTTTGATGGATCAGGCCGAAAATTCGAGTTGCAGAGATTTTGAATGAGGGAAAGAAGTGTTATCCCTGGAAACGTAGTAGATGTATGTGTGTCTCCTTTAATCAAGGTTTGGTAATGATTCAACTAATAAAGTCTTTGCCAGACAAAAATAGTCTTTATTCAAATATGCAATACTGTATACACAACAGTGTAATCAGTTAACCACAAGACACAGTGATCTATCTGATGACTTCTGATCCTAAAAGACTCCTGTACCAACTGCCTGCCTTCCTTAATCTGACCAGGGGTTTATATACTGAGGATTCAGGGGTAAAACCAGGAAGGGGAAGGACACCTGTGTGCGCGTGTGCAGGTGTCTTTTTACAACTTCCACGCACCTGGGGTTACTACGCAGTTAGGGGGTTGCCATGCACTGGGGTTGCTATGTGCTTGTCGTCAGGGTACATGCACGTGTCTGTCAGTACACGTGTACTGTGATGGAAGAATATTAATTTATTCAAAAATAATTAGATAATAGAGAAGGACCACAATAATTATTGTGGTTTATATATATAAACGTCCCTATGTTTATAAGAACGTTATATAACCCCTTAATATAGTGTATTAAAGGTGGTTATTGTCTTCGATTTTTGTTTGGGAAAAGGAAAAAGAATTATAGGAACTTGTAATTGGTGATATTCTAGGCCTTAAATTGCTGATAAATGAGTTGACAGGATGCTGAACTTTGGGTCAAGGGTTCATTTGTCCCATTAGTCTTTCACTTCCTTCCAAAACACATAATTATAATTGTATTGTTTTTGTATATCCTGTGTCAATAAAACATTAATGATAGGCCTAAATAAAATTTGAGTTATCGCGGTTTGAGGAGGAAACTTTGAGTCAGAGGTAATTTGATTAATTTTTTGTTAAACCTTTTGATGCTGAAGGGTTCCTTTTCATTATGTGGCAGAGTTAGGATTTCTCGAATGGGAAGTACGTTTTATTTTGTCCGAAAGTCACTGAAATGCCCCTGCTGGATTGGGAAGGTCTAAGTCAGGAAAAATCCGCGTAGAGAAAATCCTATTGTCTTGAGAAATCTCAAGTGTTGATCGCATGCTTAGGAATGCAGGAAAAAATGCCACCCAGTGAGGAATTTTTTTTTTCAGGCAAAAATTTCTGCAGGATTGGAAAAATTATTGGCCTTTTTCCAGACTTAGGCCTTGGTTCAAAATATAATTTTTTATATTCTCAGTGCTCATGGACACATAATTTGGCAAAACTCCCAATTTGGGATATTTTCGCAAAATATGTTCTGGGTTCTAAATGGGAACCCTTCTTCTGGTTCTCAAAATGAAAAGCTTAAAATCCCGTGATTAGTGGAACTACAGTAATCCAGGCAGGGGATAATTTTTTTACTTTTCATGTAAATTTGTTTATGCTTCGAGAAAAAAAACTGGGATTTTTTTAAACTTTACATACCCCGGATTTGCTGGTGCAGTTCGGGAATTTTCAGGAAAAATGTCTGACTGTGTCACTCGAGGGTTAATGTGGCCCTCGGCCCCCTCTGAGTTGGGTAGCACAAGTTTCACTCGAGTTTTGAGCTGACACTGTACACCGGTTTTGCCGAGAGCCCCGCGTTGTGTGTTTTATGCTCTGGATTGCAGCATAATGAAGATATGAATCAAACCGGGCCTCGAGTCCCGCGTTAATGAACGCGCGGCGAGCCCACTTTTCTGGCGTGAACAAAAGGTTCGCCAGGGCTGGCTAAGTGCTTTGCTATACGCGATGCATTGCAACTCAGTCGATCCCCCCCTTCAGGTCACTTGCACGCATCGGACATGGCATCGGTTTCCAGGCGGGGAGGAATTATTAATTTTAGGTACGCATTCTTCCGAGAGCAGCACTTGCGCAAACCCGGCTTGCAAAACGGCTGCAGTTGCAAATGTGCTGACGGATTGGCTGGTGCCCCGGAAAAGT